>PVIY010046990.1:0-18191 GCA_004026745.1 Myrmecophaga tridactyla
GAAGTGTTCTCCAAGAGCAGAAAAAGTTGCAAATTGCATTGTCCAAGTTATGATTATCTTTGTATTTAAGGACCCTTGGGTTATTCTTATTTTTCATTGTTGTATGTCTGGACTTTACTCATTGGAAAATCATTATTACATTACATATTACATATTATGATACATAACATATAGGTTATGTATTGATTGTCACTAGCAACTGGTAATAATTGAAACTTTCTTTTTATGGTACTGTCTTTGATCAGTCAGGTCTCTAGAGGCACAGACTGAGAAAAAGATTCATTTTCAGTTAAGTGAAGGAGTGTCCTTAGGAGAATGGGAGAGAGAAAGGTTGGCTAGGACAGGGACAAATATCTAAGCAAGAATAGGCCTGATGCCACCAGAAGCTCTAGGGCTTGAATTGCATCACAATGCAGGATGCTCCTTTAGCCAAAGAACCTGTGCCTTCTGACCCCTGTGTTACTACTGTCTGAACTCTGTGGACAATGCAGGAGGCCTAGTGGAGGTGGAGGTAGACTTCCTGGCTGGCAGATCTTGTTGACCAGGGCACCTCTCTGGGAAAAGAGATGGCTATGAATGGTTAGCAAACCCCGCATAGCAGCTAGTAAATGGGACATGGCCTGGTAAAGGGAATCCAAAACGGACGCAAAAGCATCCTGGTTGAAGAGCAGTACCATACCCATATGTATATTATTAGCAAACCCCGCATAGCAGCTAGTAAATGGGACATGGCCTGGTAAAGGGAATCCAAAACGGACGCAAAAGCATCCTGGTTGAAGAGCAGTACCATACCCATATGTATATTATTCCCCTTCTCACTTTGAACATTCTTTTCTGTCTCTTCAGTGTGATTTCTAGAACTTTGCTACTTTTATGTGAAAGTACATTTTAATGATTTGCATCAGAGTGGTGGTAATAGGACTGTCACCCAATTTTACATGGTGAAATGTCCAGTTTATTTGAAGTTTACCGCAGGTTTTCAGCCCATGTCTTTCCCTTTTAGAACCTGGGATGTTACCCATAAAACTGTGCAAGGGCACAAACAAATCATAGTCCGGATGAGTTTTCTGTGTTTCCGCATATTAGCTTCATAACACTTTAAAATACACACACATCACATTTTCACCATGGTGAAAGTTTCCAAAAGAAAAATAAATTCCTCTTGTTTCTTTTCCTGATTAAATAAAGGCTGTGTCAAGATATAAGAACACTTACTTCTTTATCACATTTATTGGCCAGCAGTTAATAACTGTAATACTTACAAGATATTACAGAAAGAAATGTTTTGACCATCAAACCATATTTATTTTTTTTCTTGAATGCCTACTATTTTCAGAATTTCTTTTTATTAAGTCATCTTTTTCTTCTGATATCATTTTCAGGGGTTATCTCCAAAAGGGAACCATGCAATGCCACCCAGAGCAGATTGTCAAATCAATTCAGAGACTACATCTTGGAAAGAAAACATGAAAGTATGTCAATGATCTATTTCCTTCATCCACCAATTCTCTCTCTAAAGAAAATACTGAGAATAAAATTTTTCAGTGAATATCAACAGGAGATCTTTAAACCCTTAACTCAAACATTTTGATTCAAAATGATTATTCTTTCCATGTAGACAGAAAGGTTGTAAGCAACAAAATTGACATTTAAAAAGAAATAAAGGGGAAAAGAAATGAAATTATGTCAAAGACCCTTCTTTCATAATATTCAGAAATGAAAAGCAATTTAGGACAGATGAAGCCTTTCATCTACGACATATAGTGTTTATAAAATTTAACTCCACTAAGAAGTGTCTTGGATTCTAGAATCAGTCCAGGGCAATTCTTATTAAGAATTGTGATTGCTATTTTATTTCAAAGCCCTGTAGATGACCAATCTACTCTAAAGGTAATGTTCAGATTTGAAGGATCAGGCATTTTAGTTGGCCGCTTCAAGTAGTATTATTTATACCGATGATGTTATAAAAACTGAAACATAAGCATCACTTAAAGATCTCCATTCACATCTCTAAACACTTTAGATTTATTTACTTAACCTGTAAAAGCCTTCATATTTTTTTTTATAAACAAGAATACAGAGGCTTAAAGAGTTTAAGTTGTCCAAAATCAACTAGTTAATCTCAATGTTGAAACTGAGATTCAAATCCAAGTGTAAGCTATCGGGTAAGAAATTTTACCTATACAAAATAGATTTAGAAAATCTCTGTCCACTAGTCAAGAAAAGCTGTAGGAAGCCCCTACAAACTTATGGGGGTAGGGTGGAAGAAATTGTGCATTCAAGGATTTAACAGCATTGGAAGTTTCAAAGATCATTCTAGCTACAGTGTAGAGATTCAGAGTTCAGAATATGGTTTTCATCAGCAGAAGGAAATGCTTGAAGACAGTGGAAACTAAAACTAGGATTTAATGAATAGCCAAACCTTTGCATAAGTGTTAAGGTGATTTTCTTTTCCAAAAAAAGTACTGAAAACATTCTGAAATCCATCCAGGCACATGTTTTTACACTTTCTTGATTAGAAATGGGTCCTTCTCCCTGGTAGGGGTTCTCTATGGCCCTTGGTTCTCTCCTCCAAGTAATCTTTCCTTCTCCATAAAATGTGGCTCTTGTTTTTCAGATGAGTACCCTTAGATTTAGCTTACGTCTCAACAAAGGGCTTTATATTGTGCTCTTGGTTTTATCTTCGCCATATTTTTCTGAAAGCACCCTGGATTATAATGTTTGGAAGTCATTTCTTCATTTGAGAACTGTCTTTCTTCTAGATAGGATAAGAATAAGAAAGGGTTTTATTTTCTCAATCCAGCAAGTCCTGGCTCCCTTATATTTAGCACATTTCACTCTGTTTGTATTCTTCATATATAGCCAGTTATGCCTCTAAATCATCTTAGCTAGATTTTCAAGTTCATTAGGTATATTGTTCATGTTACTGCATGTGACAGTGAAACCACGTTTCCTCTAACGTCTAGTTTATATACTCCTCACTTTCTTCCAATCCCCACCACCACCAAAAGTGCAAGCTGGTCTCCTCCTAGCTTATACTTTTGTTAATATTCTACTTGCAGCCCTTCCAGCTTTCACTAGCCCTTTTCTCAAGGACTTTCAGGCTCCCATTTGACATCCAGTCCTAAATGCAATGTCACATGTTTTTCTCACAGCCACACACTACATTAAAGTACCAAGCTACTGCTGTGTAACAAACCGTCAAAGAATTCTGGCATAAAATACAACCACTGTACTATGTTCATAGGTTCAGTGGCTCTGGAATTGGGAAAGAGGGCAGACAGCATAGTTCTTCTGCTCTGCAGTGACTGGGGACTCTGCTGGAGTGACCCCAAGGCTGGGGAATTGGATCCTCTGAAGTCTCCCTCATGTGTTTGATTGAAGTTGCTGCTGGCTCTCACCTTGGAGCACAGCCAGAAATGTGAGCTTGGGGCCACTCATCATAGACATTTGGTAGATATACTGGAAATATAGAGGCCAAATTCTTGACAGTGACTGCTATTTCAGTAAGAAGGCAATTAATGAAACTGAAGAGGAAAGCAAAGGAAATGAATATTTTCTAAATATGCTGAGTAGAATTTCATAGAATAAATCAGATTTTTCTTACAGACAGAGAAAACATGATATATCCTGGGGAGGAAAAGTCATGTTCATGGACCTAGAGCAGGATGTATGTAGAAAAATAAAATTGGTTAAACATCACTGTGTCTTAAAACTCTTAGAATGAGATTACAGGGCTAGGCAGAGGTTGGCTGGCAAAGCCCTTCCTCCCTAAGGAGATTAGACATCAAAGGTACTAAAAAGCAGGTGATTTGCGCTGGATCTAAGGTGAAAGATTCCAAAATTATGAAGACGTAAAGTTGATAGAACATTATTAGTCACTAGTGAAGGAGATAATCGTTCTTGAATGAATTGGCTACCTGGTGTGTGAGGAAGTGGTTTTAGGAAGGGGCAAGAGTGGCATACAGAGTCATGAGGGGAATTCTAAACTAATCCAAGACCAACAGTAGTATAAAACACATGACACAATTTGAGCCTGATCAACAAACAAACAGAGATGCATGTTCTGAAGCATGGTTGTAACATCACAAATGTTGAAACAATCACAAAAATCTCCGAAGCCATTTTTACAACCAATCTATGAATCATGACATGAAACAATCTTCATAGGTTGACTAACCTAAATTCCCAACTCTAATCAACAGAACAGTTGGATATTTGAAGAAGTAGAAAAGTAATTAATTTTGAAAAATCTGAAATGAAAGGGCATTAAAGTTATCTAGAATATGTTTTACTGTTATGTGAACAGTAATTGTAGTGCAAAGACAAAAGGAAGGAAGGAAGGAAGGAAAGGAGGGAGAGAGGGTGGAAGACATTAGTGCAATACGATGGCACTGGTTAAAACAATTATCTTGGCCTTGAAATTAAATTATAATTGGATAAAGTCTCACTTTGAATTTTTTCTAATATCTCTCTCATTTCCCCACATATCAAGATCACCCTGAAATATTCCTGTTAATATCTATACAGAATGACAACAAAAATTAAGGCATCTCATTACATAATTCTTTGAAGATTTATATTAAACATTCAAATGTCAGACATATTCATTTTTTTTAGTGTTCTGAAGTCAAATAGAAATTATGTATTCTTCAGAGTGCTATGCTATATTTTACATGATGCTAGAAATTAGGAATTAATTAAATTTTAAATGCTCAGGAATTTTTATGATGGTGGTACAGATCGTAGTTTTTAAATTATATTTGTCTATTGAAGACACCAAAATTTATAGCCCTTAAAATTAAGACTTTCAAAATGCCTTTAAACATAAACACCTTTCTAAATAACAATGTACATTTCAGTGTAATAAATGAACTATTCAAGCTAATATTGTGAAAAAATATTCTTTTCATAAAATAAGTGAAAAAGTTAAGGTACAATAATACATGTAAATAAATATGTGTTTGTGTGTGTGTACACAGGGATGTATCTCTCGTAAGACTTCAAACTTAATCAGTTCTTTCTTTACTCAGCCTCTCCAAGGATTTTACGAGAAAGACACTGTGCCAGTTTTCAAATATTATGTACCCTAGAAAAGCCATGATCCAATCCTGCAGAGGCAACCATTTCTCTTAATCCTAATCCAGTATTGTAGTGTGGAACTTTTGATTAGATTATCTCTGCTGAGATTGTGGATGTGACCTTTGATTAGATAGATATGTGACTCCATTCCAGGTGGGTCTTTATCAGTTCACTAGAGTCTTTTAAAAGGGGAGACATTTTGAAGAGAGAGTCAGAAATGACAGAAGTGTCAGAGCTGACAGAGAGAGCAGATGTAGATGTTTAGAGAATAGTTGCTTCAGAAAACAGAGACACAGATGTTTGTAGATGCTTGTAGCCAAGCAGAAGTCTCCATGAGTTGTTCCACAAGCCAGAACCTGAAGAGAGCCAAGGGAAGCCAAGAGATGAAAGTCAGCCTGGGAGAAATAAAATGAGGGACCCCCATAAGATGGCTACAAGCATCTACAAACATCTGTGTCTCTGTTTTCTGAAGCAACTGTTCTCTAAACATCTACATCTGCTCTCTCTGTCAGCTCTGACACTTCTGTCATTTCTGACTCTCTCTTGAAAATGTCTCCCCTTTTAAAAGACTCTAGTGAACTAATAAAGACCCACCTGGAGGCTTAAAGCATGGAGCCCAGGAGCAAGGGACCAGCAGATGCCAGCCGTGAGACTTCCCAGCTGACAGAGGTGTTCCAGATCACTTCTGGAATTAACCTCTTGGTGCCTTAATTTGGATGCTTTCACTTCCTTAGACCTGTAAACTTAAAACATATTAAATTCCCTTTTTAAAACGCTGTTCCGGTTCTGGTATATTGCATTCTGGCAGCTTATTAATCAATACAGACATGGAATGGAAACAGTTGTATATGATTGCCCTAACATAAAAGACAAGAAGCCAAATAAAGGAAAGTACATTCTCTCTCTCTCACACACACACACACACAAAATTATAAAACACAACTCTTTAAAATGAAAGAGATAGAAGACTTCACCCGTGATTCAGAATACTTCAGGCAATGTGGTTTCAATGGTTTAAGTGAGATAATTAAAGCCTATAATAGGACAATTTAACAATCTAAATATATCATTTTTAACTTGTTTGGAGTGCTCGGAGATAAGTGACTTTAAATACTCTTTCATGCTGTCTATGTCTTCTTAATTTGACACAGTTTTTCCTAAAAGTTGTCTTTTTTTTTTCTCTTATTATTATTTGTTCTCTTATGGCCATCTCTAACATTAAATGACGTTAAATTTTTCTAGAAAAAAATTTACCATTTTCAAGTAATTTTTAAAAACTAAAATTAGTCAGAATTCTTAAGCAAAAGGAGAGTCAAGTATTATAACAAGATTATTATGACTTCTTGTAACTCCGGTCTAAATGTGTCTCCTAATTGAATGCCACACTGACAACACTGATTTAATTTTAGTATGCGTTGCCACCCATGACTGTATAATTTGACTTAGTGACTCTACAAATGGGTATATGCTTATTTAAATTGTCTTCAGAAATATTTAAATGGAATATGTTATTTAGACAAATACAATTATTATAATAAATTCAATAAGGAATCAGTTTGGTTTAGCAATTGGAGGCACTGTTGCTCTGCTGGATTACCTTTCCTTATACATGCTTAACAGTTATTTATACAATGCTGTTTGTTTTCTTACTGAATTATTGCATCTCATTTTCATACAGATAGTAATGACTAGTCCAGCAGATTTTTGCAGGTATTTTACTACACTCATTCTGCCATTTTCAACTTTTCATTGTTACTACTGTCAAGCTTTGTACAAACAAGATTAAGAAAGAACTTCTTTCCAGCTATGTAACTAAGTGGCATGATGACACATGTCTCAGTTCCTATTTCACCCTTCTTTCCTTCTGCCTCTTATGATTATTTTACATTTGAATGAATTGAATGTTGCTTAAAATATAATACCACTACCCTAGAAAACAAGTGTCTTCTTTATTTCCCAATTAGAACTATGGTATTTCTCTGTCCCTATCATGTCATACTGGCTCTAAAAGAACCTCTTTAAATAACAGTCTTTATTTTAAAATAGATTCATTTTTTTCTGAATGTGGGCTCTCAATCTCTGTTGGCCTATGCATTTATTGCTGTACCAATGGCAAAACTCTTGATTATTAGAAATGGGCAATTGCTCTTAGTGCATGTCAAAGCAGGACACTTCCTTTTTGCTTTTCTTTAACTTTGCCTTGATTCCTTCCTCTACAACAGAAATTTACATTTTAACACATAAGCAGGTTTGCTTTTGCTTTAATTGTGTTAGAGTTAAGATTTGCTGGGAGACATCTGACTTCCTTAAAATATTGATTTTTCCCAAATTATAATTATCTGTAATTTTCCAACTTATAGATAACTATACATACTTTGAACTATCTTTTGAACTTACTTAAAACCACTTTCTGAGTCTTTCAATGAATTTTACAAATTCCAGTATTTAGTTACATTTAACAATTCCTGCTGCATTTATTTCTTGTTAGCTTAAAATTTAATTCCCATGGTTAGTGAATGGAATTGTAACATCCCGATTATGTTGAAGCCCTAACCCCCAATACCAGCGGATGTGACCTGATTAGGAAATTCTTTGCAAATGTAATCAAATAAAGAAGAAGCCATGCAGAATGAAGTTGGGCCATAATTGCAGCAACTCTTAGCCTTATAAGGAGAGGGAGATTTGGAGACACACAGGGGCAAGGCAGCTTTACGAAGAGGAATGCGGACATTGCAATGGTGCAGCTACAGGTCAAGGAACGCCAGCGACTGCTGGAAGCGTGGAAGAAGCGAGGAAGGATTCTTGCTTGAGTGCTCAGCGGAGAAGCTGGTCTATTTACACCGTGGCATGAGACTTCTAACTTCCAGAACTGTAAGAGAATTAATTTATGTCCTTTTAGGCCACATTTGTAGTAATTTGTTCCAAAAATTCTAGGAAACTAACACAGATTTCATGCGGAAGTTTTAGGAATTTCAAAATCTATTAGTTAGACGTTTTGATACATTTTAACGGAGGTATAATTCAGATGCAGTAAAAGTCACCCCTTTTAGCATAAGCGTTTATGAATTTTGACAAGTATCTTATAGCCATGTTGTCACCAAAACCGAAATAAAAATGAACAATCTATTAACATAAAATTTTCCCCTGTGCCTGTCTGTAGTCAGCGTCTTCCCCTCCCCCAATTTCCTCCCCTAACAAATACTGATATGTTTTCTATGGCTACATGTCTATTGTTTTGAGAATGTCATATAAATGGCATCATCAAGTTTGCAATCTTTTAAATCTGGCTTTTTTCACTTAGCATAATGTAATAGCAACTCATTTGTACTGTTACATGTAACAATAGTCTATTCTTTTTTTATTTTTGAGCATTCCATTGTATGGATACGCCACAGTTTATTTACCTATTCATTAATTGAAGGAGATTTGCCCTGTAGCCAGTTTCAGATGATTGTGGGGAAAAAAAAAATAATACAGTAAAACACTTTCATAGAGGTTTTCTGGTAAAGGTAAATTTTATCAGTTTATCTATCAGAAAATGGGAATAACAGCAATTAGCATTATTATATTTTATTATTATTCCATAGTGTTGAATTGGGAAATGAGATAATCCATTTCAAATAATAAATTTGGGTCCCATTCTGTATTTCATAGATGATTAAATTCCTATAAGTAAATCATTGAGTTTTATGGTAAATATACCTTTAATATTATTTTTCTTAAAAGACCCTGCTAAAGTGGCTGTGACATTTTGTATTCCCACCACAATGTAGAAACTTTCCAGAATTATCAAATTCTAATAGTTTCTATTTATGCATGTGTATGCTTTACTTAGTTTTATTACCTACTTTAAGAGGTGTGTAGTGATTTGTCTTTGTAATTTTAATTTGCAATTCCCTAGTGACTAATGATACGGAGACTCTTCTTGTACTTATTTGTCATATGCACCTCTTCTTTATTGTAGTATTTGCTCAAATTATTGCTTATTTGTAATGGGTATATAGAAGGGGTTTTCAATTGGCACTATTAACCTTTGCACTGGATAACTCTTTGTTGTGGGGAGTTGTCCAGAGCATTGTAGGGTGTTTAGTGCAAGCCCTGGCCTCTGTTCACTGGAAGCCTGTTGCATTCCCTTCCCGTTTTTACAAACCAAAAATGTCTTCAGATGTTGCCAAATAGCCCCAGGAGGGAGGGAGAGAAGTGTTAAGTTCCCCCAAGGGGAGAATCACTACTATGAAAGCAATTACAAAACTATCTAAAACAATGCTACTTAAACTCTCTTTGGTGAAGGTGCAGAGCCACCTTCTTGCAGACAGATTCCTTTGTAAAGTACATTAATATATAATTACTGGGAAAAAGAAAGAAAATTACGACATTAAATATTAGACCCATGTTTGTAGTTTTAGTTCTTTGTTTTTCTATTACAAGAACTCTGTGAAATTCCTATAAGAATATTTACCCACTTACCCTCACTTTCTGCATGAATCTCTTCAAAGACTAATAGCACATATTTTATGAAGCAGCAGTAGTTGGCAGATCCGCATTGATGTGCACTGCTCTAGACCTCAGTTTATCTATCAGAAAATTGGAATAATGACAACTAGCATTATTATATTGTATTATTATCCCATGGTGTTAAGTTGGGAAATGAGATAATCCATATCAAGTACTGAATTTGGGTCCAGTTCAGTATTTCATAGATTTTTTCCCATGATTTAGCAGTAAAACAGAATGTCTTATAGCAGACACAATTTTTAGCAAGAATAACTGCAATATCTTACACCTGTCATCATCCATATGTTCCTAAAATGACAAGAGGGACACATCACCTGCTGTACAGGGATAGCTGTCTAATCAGAAAGATTCACATTTTTAGTCTCCACTTCTTTAATTCTCTAATTCTCTAAATTTTATCAAAGGTTGATTTACCTATCCTATAATTCATGACTATGCCCTTAATGTGTAACATTCAATATTTTCACCTCTCTACAAGGAAATACCCTGATATTATCTGCTCTCAAACTTAGCATTGCCTAAAGGTAGCAAACCCCAAATGTTTCTTCTAGGTAATAGGCATTTTTAATCATCACTCCATGCTATATCATATAAGATTGTATTAGTTTGGCCCTTTGAATAATTGCTTTTATTGATTTACAAATTTTCAGTATACTGCCTCAGCACAGATATACAGTTTAGGAATGACCATAAGATAACCTATTTCTCTTCTTATCTTATCCTTTAGTTTTTTTTTTGCATGGGCAGACACCGGGAATCGAATCCAGGTCTCCAGCATGGCAGGCAAGAATTTTGCCACTGAGTCACCGGTACACCACTCTGTCCTTTAGTTCGTTTGTTTGTTTTGTCAGATCTATGTGTTCTTTTCCCTCTCTCTCTTTTTATCCTTTAATTTACCATTACTGATAGGCTTCAATTTTATACCCCTCTCCTGATTTTCTTTTTCAGCTGACAGTATTCCCTTTAGTATTTCTTATAGGGCAGGTCTCTTCTTAACTAGTTCTCTCTGTCTTTGTCTGTCTTTGAAGATGTTGAACTCTCCCTCAATTTTGAAGGAAAACTTGGCTTTAATAAAGAATTTTTGACTGGAAACGTTTCTCATTTAGAATCTGAAACATACCACTGCCTTCTTGCTTCCATGGAGTCTGTTAATAGTTGAACCTCTGTGTTATGTGTTTTCAGTATGTAGTAGATCACTTTTCATATGCTGCTTTCACGACATTGTTTCTCTTCAAAATTTGATGGTTTGATTAGTATGTG
The DNA here is from genome assembly GCA_004026745.1 of Myrmecophaga tridactyla. Taxonomy (NCBI): domain Eukaryota; kingdom Metazoa; phylum Chordata; class Mammalia; order Pilosa; family Myrmecophagidae; genus Myrmecophaga; species Myrmecophaga tridactyla. The sequence continues at coordinate 10,858 of PVIY010046990.1, forward strand.
TCTTGGAAAAATCTATTTGGATTTATTCTATTTGTAGTTCATTGGGCCTCTTTGATTTTTGCATTTAGGTCTTTTATAAAGTTTGGGAAGTTTTCCAAGATTATATCCTCAACTAATTTTCCCAGAATTTTATCCCTCTCTTCTCCATCTGGAACACCAATATTTGTGTGCCTCTTTTGTCCACCATCTTCCTAAAATCCAGTTTCATGCTTTCCATCTTTCTTGTTATTTATTCTTTTGGGCACTCTAGTTCAATTTTTCTGTCTTCTAACTCACTTGTTCTTCCTTTTGTTTCTTCAAATCTACTATCGTGTGTCTCGTCTATATTTCTAATTTGGTCTACTATATCTTTCGTCTCTGTGAGAACTGCCATTTTTCTATATCATCTTTTAAATTATTTTTTTATGTTCTTCTAGTGTCTTCCTGATAGCCTTTATTTCTTTATAAATATTTTTTGAGTAATTGTTCCATATTCTGTGTCCCCTCTGGAGTTTTTGTTTGGTCATTTGGCTAGGCCATTTCTGCTTGGTTCTTCTCATTCTTTGGGTTTTCTGTTGTGTTTGGGGCATTTGATAATCTTAGAAAGGTTATTTTGAAAGTTGGTTTCATTCACTTATCTAAAGTTTTGTATTTACTTGGTTTTGCATTGAAGGTTTCCTTTTGCACTTGGTTTGTCAGTAATTCTCTGTCAAACTAAGTCCTGGATCTCATGTAGGGGATACAATTCTACTGGAGGGTCTATTAAAAGCTAGGCAGAGGTACACAGGTGTTTAGTGTCCGAATACCCACCCAATATGTGGAAGACCTGGGTTCATTTCCTTGCCCATGCACCTAATAATCATAATAATGATAACGTATAATACAAACGTGGAAAAAAAAACATACAGCAGCAGCAGTAGGGCCCAAAGTCAGAAGGCTACACCCCAAGATATATTAGGAATGAACTCAGACTGGTGGCCACAGAAGGGAGAGAAAGTTTTTTTAAAAAGTAAAATAAAAACAAATAAAAATACAAATATAAACATAAAAATAGCAATAATACTACTAATAAACAATATATAGAGAAAAATAGATTAAAAACAGTAAAAAAAAAAAATTGTCAAGACATACCATAACTGCAGGCCTGAAGCAGCCCCCAGCTGACCAATTGGGAAATGGCAGGTCTGAAGGAGAAGGTGCTTCAGGAGTACCACTTCCTGTGAGAAGCGGTAAGTACAGGCAAACTCCCTGTCTGTTTAGGCAGTCCTGGGCATTCTCTCCCCATCCCCTATCTTCTCCCATGGAGCACTGGTTGACTTAACCCACCCCACTCTGCCATCTTCCCAGAAATAAAGTGATGTGATTTTAAAATGATATATTACCAGGGTGCACAGGTGGTTCAGTGGTAGAATGCTCGCCTGCCATGCAGGAATCAACCCGGGCTTGATTCCTGCCCAAGCATTTAAAAAATAATAATAATAATAACAATAATGGCATATAACCTACAATTGAGAGAAATAGAAAGCAAAAGGGGATATATATTTGTTGCTATCTTGTTAATGAAGTGTTTAGCCATAGGTATGCCTTTTCAATCTACATGTAAAGTTTGTGTCTTGGATTCACCTAATTCCAAAGAGATCACATCATAAATGGAAGAATTTCAGAGAAGAGAAATATCAATATTGTCATTACCCATGTGCAGACCAAGAGGAACAAGGCAGAGCAAGGAATAAATCATCAGAGGAAAAGCTATGTTCCATCAGTGGGATATATTAGTCTGTTTCATAAACATTTACTGGGACCATACTATGTGGTAAGCCCTGGGGATAAAAAGGTGGATAAACGAAGTGCCTGACCAAAGAGAGGTTTTATACAAACAGGAAAGAAAGCAAGAATAAATGTAGATATAGATATAGGTATAGATCCCAAGAAAATATGCATCCAATAATTTACCTAGAAATAACTTCTGTACAGCAGGACAGGAAATTTTAAATTAATGGATCAAGCTCTTTTCTAAGAGTAAAATCATTTATTCTAAATGATATTAGACTTCAAAGTAGCCTATACTCTAATTGCCTCTTGCTCTCTACCTGTTTCATTCATGGATAACATTGAAATGTCCTTCATGTCTGATGATCTGTTATGTGTCCAACACTATAAGGACAGTTAAGATTATTTATTTTTCTCTACTTCCAAACTTTTTAATTAATTTTTTTTATTTAAACAACAGTCATCAGCCACTGAATTGGGTAAATCTACTACACTTAAGACTGGATCTACCATAATACCTAGAAACATGAAAGTAGTATGGCTCAGGGAAGAATATAAGATTATCATGATTAATATTATTTCATATAGAATCCAGAAGGATTAATAAAATTAATACTTGAAAATATTTTGAAATTTGGCTGCCTATTTTCCAGAAGCTAAGTGGTTTGAAGGGCACAGATGAATGTACATCTAGTAAATTCCTCATCCAAATGGTTGACTGTACAATTTTAGAGGCTATAGAATTGAGTTCTAGAACAGGAAAATTTGATTGTTAATTGAATTTTTCAAGTGTGAATTTTCTTTTTTTGTGGATTATATTCATTCTGTTTCATGACGCAATATTTCTTACTGTGATTTGTGAACACTTTTTCCACTTCTTTTAGAAAGCTTTCCTCCTATAGAAGTCTTCTTTGTAGCACCCCACACATCCTGGAGGAAGGTTTTGACTTGCTGCCTGCAATGGCATTATAAAATCGACATGCCCAATCATTTATTCCACTAATGCCTCAATTCTGGAATCATTCATTTATGATGCAGTTCTGGGCTCATGCACACGTACAGCCTAGACCCAAGCCCTGTCTCACAGAGATGATTCTGCTCTGCCATTGCTTCCATTCCCAAATAAAATGATAGGCTACAATTCTAGGTGTATGTGTAGATCTAGGTGTAGAAGTCCATGTTCATGGGTGGACAGCATGCCACTGCAATGGAGTGGACAGAGTTCCTCTCCTCTCATGGAGAACATGTATTTTTGCCATCAGATGGGCAAGTTATCCCTGCTGTCCAGATGACACAGTGTCTCTGACTTCAGATTGCCATTCAGATCTCTTCCTTAGACTCCCTGGCCTGTGCTTCATTCCAGGACCTATGAATGTTATGACTCTACATACCTCATTTGTCTTTGCAGTCTCTACTAGGTGTTGCTCCATAGTTTAATCAATCATGAATTTTAATGGCTTGAATGCATTATAATATTTCCAAGTGCCTGGATTATAGAGGATATTTTTGTGTGTGTGTGTTCAAGCTACCATCTTTCCTGAATATTTTCTTTGACCATCACAGAATATGTATCTATGCTTTAAGGTGGTATTGGAGAATGTCTTAAAAATTCTACATCTATATAGCTAGAAAATGACATCTTAAATTAGTATCCTATGTTTATCATAATTAACAGACCAATATAGAAGCATCGTTGTTAACTAAAGACCATAGTTTTCTCAAACATCCTTAGTTATCTCCTAATGTCTTATTTTCTATTCTAGAATTCTGTTATGGATTGAATTCTGTCCCATCAAAAAAGTTATGTTCAGTCTTAGTCCTTGGTCCTAGGAATATGGCATTATTTGGAGATATGCTCTTTGAACAAATAATGAGTTAAGATTAGCCAAAACTGAATCATATTGGGTCTCAATCCAATATGGCTGATGCCTTTATAAGAAGGAGAGATGATACACTCAGAAGAGAATGCAATGTGAAGATGGAGATAAGAAAGAAGGCCACATGAAAACTGAAGTCAAGACGCATCTTAAAGCCAAGGAATGACAATAATTGCAAGTAAACATAAGCTAGAAGAGGCAAGGAAGGATTACTTCCCACAGGCTTAAGATGGAAAACTGTGATTTCACACTTCCAGCCTCCAGAACTGTGAGACAATATTTTTTGTTGTTTAAGCCATCCAGTTTGTGGTACTTTTTATGACTGGTCTAGCAAACTAAGTCAGATCCCATCCAGGGTACCATATTATATTTTGCCATCATGTCTTTCACAGTTTTCAAGATTTGTTCTATGTTTTTAGTTTTAAGATCAGTTCTGATGTGTCTTGACATGGATTTCTTTTAGTTTATTCTATTTGATGTTTGTCCAGCTTTTTAAATATTTATGTTCATGTCTACTGTCATATTTGGGAAATTTTTAATCATGATCTCTTAGAATATTGCTTCTGCCCTACTCTCCTTCTTCTCTCTTTTTGGGGCAATGAAGACAAGGGTATTTGATATATTGCTATACTCTCACAGGTGCCTCAATCTCTTCATTTTTATTCACTCAATTTTCTCTCTGTTGTTTAGAATGGTTAATTCCTGTTGTACTCTATTATAAAGTTCATTGATTCTTGTGTCCTTTGCATTCTGTTATTGAGCACATCCACTGAATTTTTTAAATCATTGTTATATTTTTTCATTTCTAAAACTTTTATTTTCTTCTTCTTTGTATCTTTTATTTCCATGCTGAGATTTTCTATTTATATGTTTCAAGTGTGTTTGTAATTGCTCATTAAAGCATTTTTATGATGATGCTTAAAAATCCTGCTCAGTTCTTCTAACATCTGTGTTATCTTGGTGTTGGCATCTGTTGATTTTCTTTTCTCATTCAAATTGAGATTTTCTTCGTTCTTGGTCCTATGAGGTAGCAAATTTAGACTGAAACTTGGGGATGAAACTATGACACTCAAGATCTTTTTTAACTTTTAGAGACTTCGAGCTTGATGAAGAATTCATATATATGACACTAAAATTAAATTTCACAAAATAAAAAGTCTATAAGTCCGATTTCATCAAAATTTAAAACCTTTTGTCTGTGAAAGACCCTATTAAGAGAATGAAAATACTCATGCGAAAGACAAGAAGAAAATATTTACAAAGAGTATATATATATGTGTGTGTGTGTGTGTATCAACAACTTGTGTCTAGAATTAATAAAGAATGCTCAAAACTGGAGAACAAAAAAATCCAAGAAAATTCATTTATAAATGAAAACTACACATCAAGAGATATTTCCCCCAATTCAATAAAAGATGGCAAATATGCACATGAGATGATGCAGAATAACACTAGGCATCAAAAAAAAAGCAAATCATAACCATAATATCAGTACACACCTATCAGGTGAGCTTACATAAACATTAGTGACAGTACCAAACAATGAAGAGGAAGTGGAGAAACCACAACTCTCATTGTTGCTTGTGTGACTATAAAAAGGTATAGCCACTGTAGAGGATATTTTGGCAATTTATTAAGAAATCTAAATGTATGCTTATCATATACCCAGCAATCACACTTCTTAGAATTTATCCCATGAAATAAAAGCGTATGTCCAAACATATCTGCATATGATTGTACAAGGAAAATTTATTTGTAATAGCTCTGAATTGGAAAGTACAATAATGTCCTACAATAGAACAAATGGTTAAAGACTTGCAGTGCATTTATACCATAAAGTAAATAAATGATACACAAAATAACTTGGATGTATCTCAAATATAACACTGAATGAAACAAGTCAATCTCAAAAGGTCATATATCATATGAATCCATTTATATTACATTCTTGAAATGACAATAGAGATGGAAAAAGATTAATGGTTGACAAAGACTAGGCATGGGGGAGGTGGGGGAGGAGTGAGAGAAATTACAAAGGGGTGGCATGAAGGAGATCTTAGCGGTGATGGATGAGTACTGTGTCTTGATTGTGTTGATTGTAAATGAATACATATTTGATACAATGACATTTGATACAATGACATGTTGTTAAACACACACATTATACTAATGACAATTTTCTTGTTTTCATATTATACTATACTTATGCAAAATATAATTATTAGAAGAAAGTGGATAAGAATTCTCTGCACTAACATAGCAAATTCCAGTGAATCTATGATTACTTAAATATAAAATGTTTAAATATTGCATTGTGTTTAATATAAGGCCAGCATTGTACTAAGTACACATTATATATTATTCTGTAAAAGATATATTGTGTGGCTAATATATGCAATGTATTATTACAGCTGTGAATTTAAGGCATAGTCCTTGTCACCGTAGAGATTAAATTAGATCTTAGGACTTAAATAGATATAAAACAAATTAAGGTAAACTGTAGTCAATATTCCATTAAGAGCATGAAGAACTTATATAAATACATCACATGAAGGCCTATGTTTAAATGTCAGAGGAAAACGAACTGAAGAAATGAATTACCTTCTTCATCTCTCAAATGGCAAGATACTGCAATAAGTAATAGCAATAGGGTTCAATGTAAAAATGATATTTCAAGGGTTTCAAAAACACATAAAATATTCATAGAGTGCTGTCATGGAAATGGCAGAACAGTAGAATTGGTTTCTCCACTGAAGGTGCCATTAAGTTAAAAAAAAACAGGTAAACTTTTATGGAACTCTTGAATCTAATTTAAGAAAAAAACTTATGACAACAAGGGAAGTGTTAAATGGAGAAAGAGCCTGCTAAATTTCAGTAAGCATTTTTGTTTACCCACCTATCCTCACCTAGTCCCCAGTTGTGCTGCAGCCTTGGGATGGTAACCCCCCAGTACTGTCATGGCTTGCTGGAGCCAGAGGGGCTATAAGGACTTTCTTCTCAGAAAAATCATGGCTATGCAATTTGACCTGTAAGGGACCACCACAAGGCTGCTCTTTGTTACACCCCTTCACATGGGAATGGCTTCCAGGTGGCTTCTTATGAAATCTTTTAAAGACAAACCTTACCTTGGAGCAAAGAGAGGGAAAGCAACAGGAAAAGAAGACCCAAAATCCTGAAAAGTAGAGGCTGAGAATGAAGGTTCTTTGGAGAATTATGGCTGTACAGAGCTACAACACATTTGGGAAATCCAGAGTGAGATGTACATCTCAAAGTTCAAATGAATGCTCAGAAAGACCAAAGAGGATCCAGAATTGGCATACATGACTGATCTTTGGAATGTGCAAGCTGAAGGTGAAAATTAGACAGAGTTAAAGGCAGTCTGATGTGTCATCTAAGGAATGACCCAGTTCAGAGTCAATTTGCAAAGGCCAGGAGAGTACTTTTCTTTTTTGGGGATGATGCTCAGGCATTTAAGGATATTGCTATCAAATCACTAAATGGCCAAGAATCTACAGAACAGAGACTTCAATGACCACACGTGACAAGGAATACATCTTTGCAACAACAGTTTGAAAGAATCACTAAATAAGTGGTTAGCTACAGCTCTCAACAATCATGAGTAGCTAATCATCTGGGAGGGTAGTAATATGACTGACAGAGTGCTTATATTATAATATTTAAAATGTCCAGTTTTAACAAAATTTGCAA
>PVIY010046991.1:0-18144 GCA_004026745.1 Myrmecophaga tridactyla
AGCATAAAATACTCTTAGACCAGCCCATAGTGAGAACTCATTAAGTGATTGCCCCTTAAATCATGGCCTTTCCACCTTCATCTTCAGGAACATTTTTCTTTAGTCTGACAGATGCAATAGTTTTTCTTCTGTTACCATATTCTGCTTATCTTGTTTAATAGGCTGTGAGTAAGTCCAAAATAAGGAGTAGGTTTTTAGAGCTTATTAGACTCACTAATCGGGTGATTATGATGTTTTCCATGTAATTGGTTCTAGATAGATATTTGTTAAAATTGAATTTAACTGGAGGAAGTCATGCTGTTTCAGGGTAAGTGGAAGGGAGAGAAGAGGTTGGAATGATAATTGGGTAGAGAATTGATGATAAAACATATACTACCATTTCAACAGAAGATGAGACATAGAAAGAATTCCCATGTATCAGGATCCCAGATGCGCACTGGATGTTAATTTTAGTTTGGCTTCATTATTTGAACAAATAGCTTAATCTTTGGGGGGCCTTATTTTCTTGAGGGGCAAGATGTAGAATTTGATGAGATGGATTTTAGACCTCTCCTGAATGTTGCCTTTTCTGAGGGTCTCTCTGCAGTGGATTGTGTGTGGTTACCTTGTTCTGTGATTGTTTTCTATATATCTTCTAATTTTTAATGTATTTTTAAATTACACCAATAATACTTGATTGCATTCTTGAAGAATACTCAACATAGCACATCGGCCAAGAGGTGAAAGCGCCCACTTCTTTTCTGTTGCCTCCCCCTGTCTTACTGTCCCCAGGGGTGAGCCACTTGCCCAGTTTTGTGTAAAGCCTTTGAAACCTTTCTCTGTACCTACATATGCACAGGTCTTTTCTATATTTGGATGGTACTATTTCACCTTCAAAAATGAGCTAAGTGTTTTCACTTGAGAGAAATTGCGACCTGTGCAGCTTCAGTTCTGAGCTGTCACCTGTCCCTGGCCTGGCCTTGGGAGCTGTGTGCTGTCGCCCTCTGGGGGTGACTGGCTTTGATTTGAAGCTGCGGTCCTGCTTTCTGGCTGCAGTGGGAGATGTTGGACCATGCCAAGGAGCTGATGACAGGGATGGCCGTCTGCAGTTCTGACAAGTGTCCAAAGCAGAATTGAGAGAGCTCCAGAGTTGATTGTTCTTATATACCTCCAGCTCTCTCTTTTTTTTTTTTTTTTTTTTTAAAGAGACTTGAAATACTTGAACGAGGCACGTTGAGGGTCCATTGTTTGAGGCCATATGGACTGATTGTTTATGGAGCATGCCACCAACCCAGTTTTAAGATGATGCCCGCCCATGACAGGGACTGGTTATATCTGCTTTGCCTTTTTCTTCCCTGGGTCTGTCACCTGGTTCACTCACGTCCTCTATCTTCTCTGAATGTTCCAGCATCACCTTCTTGCTCCCATGAAAACTTGGCACTCCCTGAGGACGCTGCTTCCCTTCCAGCCTCTTTAAGGAATTATTTTTCCCTACTGCCATCTGCAGCGAACCCATCTTTTCCCCTTTTAAAACCTTAGCTCTTCTTGAGGCTTGGCACATCACCATGCTACCCTTCTGCTCCTTGTGGCCATCCTCCGCCCGGCTCCTGGCCCCTGGTCCTCATTCCCTGATGTCCCTCTGCCGCATGTCTATGCCCCTGGTTTGTGGAGACCTTGGATGATCCACCCAGCAGCTCAAACCTCAGTTCTACACCTCTTTAGCCCTAAGGACTTCTCTCCACCTCATTTAGAGACCCTCTTTAGCTCTTGTCATGAACTTCAGAGTCTTGACTTGAAGCCTCCCACCACGTGACCTTCTATTCCCAACCTTCTAACTTGAGGCTCACTTCCAAATGATGAGTTCTGCAAATCTCTGGACCCTACCATTTCTCACCTCCCAGCACCTTCCCCATTCTCTCCCTTGAAGTCCTTTCACAGCCAGAGTCCACGTCGCTCTGTAAACAACTGAGCTCCCTTGGCCTTCTGTGATTCCACCGTATGTCCCAGTGAGACCCAGCCCTGGTTAATCTGTCACACCTGATTCAACCCATTCTCCTGGAGATTCCAAAACTATGCTGACTGGATGCACAGCACATTTCTGATCAGGCATCTCAGGCGGTCCTCCTCATGCCATGGGGAATCTTATTACCCTCAGAGTAATTTTACTAGTTCAGGGAAGAGTTTCCCATTTAGTGTCTCACATGTCTCTCCCCCTCCTTTTAGCTACTGACTTGGAAGCACCCTGACTACCCTGTCTTCCTACCATTGATTCCACCTCCTCCTCACCTGCTTCCTCTGCATTTTCACCTGTAACAGGTGAGGCAACACCTCTTCTTGCCTGAGCCCTTCCACACCCACCTCAGGGAATCTTCTTATCTTCTCAAGGACCTCACTCATGTAATTAAACCCCTTTTTTTTCTTTCTGCTTTACTCACTTTTCACAGATTGCTGCTGGATCATTCCCAATGGCATAAAACCAGGCCTTAGAACATTTCTCTTTTAAAATTCCCTTAAAAATTCTATACCCCTATCCAGACACTGTGCTTCACTCCACAGAAAACAAACTTTTCTCCTAAGCGGTCCTCCTATTGCGGCCTTCAGGTTTCTGCCCTAGCCCTGTTTTTCCTTTTATACTCTGTCATGATGATGTTTCCATGTAGCCCAAAGATTTTAAGCGTTGTCTTTCGACTGAGTCTCTTATTTGTGTTGTCAACCTAGACTCCTCTCCTGTGCAGTCCACACTCAGAGCCCTCTGTCTATTGGATGTTTCCACTTGATGGCCCGATTTCAATCTGAAACTTAACATGACCAAAGGGGAACTACTTAATTCTTTCCCAAATTGCTCCCTCCCCAAAGCCTTGCCAGACATCCTTAAATAGACCAGCTTTTACCCAGTTTCTCAGTGAGAAGCCTGATTAATTTACCCTTTTCCCACATATCCCTCATCCAGTCATCATCATCATCATCATCATCATATGGTCAAAAACTTCCTAAGCGGTGAGCCTGGGATTCAGATCCAGGCAATGTGATCAGAAGTCTGGGCTCTTACCTAAGGCATTATCCTGCCCCCTTCAGGAAAGGTGTGTGTGTGTGTGTGTGTGTGAATGAGTGAGTGTGTATGTGTAAATTTCCACAATCCCACCAGTTCTTCCCAGCATAGCCACTGTCATCTCTTGTCTGGACCTTCTGCCTCCCTCCCTCCCCTACCTCCAGTCCTTTCTCCATGGAGCAGCCAGAATGAGCTCTCCAAAGTAGAAAGCAGATCATGTCATTCCCCAATGGCCCATTACATTTAGACCACCATGGCGCTAAGCTCCCGTAGGACCTTCCCCCGAGTCCTTGCTCGGCCCCCCAGCACCCCACTCTATGTCTTTGTCAAGCCTGGTGCCACCCATAAAAGCAGTGTGAGCTACAACCCTGCATCACATGTGTATCTGTGACTTTCTAGTAGTCATAGGGAAAAGTAAAAAACAGGGGAAATTAACTTTAATATTTTATTTAACCCATTACATCAAAAATATGATTTCAACATATAATGAATATGAATAAAGATTACGTATTTCTTTTTACACAGAGTCTTCAAAATCCGGTGCATGGTTGTCATGCACATCTCAATTTGGGCCAGCAGCATTTGGAGCACTGATAGCAGTTTGTGGCTGCCCCGTAGACACCAGCATACTCTGCCCCCCAAACACCCAGCGAGTTCCAGCCCCTCTACTTTACACACTGCTGCCTTTGAGCCTTGACAATGTCTCAGTCTTGCTCTGAAAATTTGAGATGTAGTGTTCTCCTCAATTGCTTTATCAGTTACCCTTTACAAAAGGCTTCTGTGCAGCACCTATCAGAGCCTAAAATCAGCTTATTTACCCAGGGTGTTGTCCTTCCTCTTAAAGATGTCAGCCCATGATGGTATTGGCCCTCCTGGTCGCTGCTCAGCTCCACCCCAACTCCAGTGGGATGCCTGCTCCTGTAGCCCCGCCACCCCAATATCTACTGGCCAGGGGGTGTTGGCCTTTCAGTCCCCTTCCCTTGGTGGGTGAACAATTACTTCTTGCTCCTTGTGTAAACTTTTTCTCTGCTGATACCTACTGATGTTCTTGTGATTTTCTCTGGCCATAAAACCTTGTATTCTTGACTTCCACTATCGCTCTCTGTGTATTCAAGTTGTGCAGGCCCGTAAGGGCACGCATGGCTGCATGTGGCTACTGACAATGAATTAAGATGAAATAAAAAGTGAAATTCAGGTCCTCCATTGCATTAGACTAGTGGCTGTCATCACGTGGCTGGAGGACTTTCCTGTCTTTGCAGGCCATTCCATCGGTCAGCACTGTGTTTTAGTTAGACATTCGGTTTATTTGGCTGCACAAAGGTTCAAGATGATATCTGGTTCATTATGCTTTCCTTAGCACCCCTTGTTGCGCGTGGTTGTAAAAGTTTTCTTCTCCCAGGAAACTTAAGTGGAAGATCACCCTGTCTCCCAAGTGGTTTTGATGTGGCTGGCTGGGAATTTACACGCCCAGCTGCCCACACTGTGACCCTCACAGGCAGCTCAGCTACTTGAGCACTTCCTGTTTCAATCTAAAAATGACAGATTCCATAATATGAACAACAAAAGGGAACCCGAACCTGTTCCGTTTCCCTTTTACATTGAATATCTTGGTTTTATTTTCTCACGTTGTTACTCGTAAGAAGGATGGGATTGGGAAACCCTGCCTTTGCCATTTCTTTCTAGGTTTTGCAGTCAAGTATGGCTCTATAATGTTGGGATTCAGCTCATTAAAAAACCTTCCTTGTTTAATGCATTGCGGCCAGGGAGCACATATATAGGCCTGCTGTGTAAGATGAAGTCTCTCTTGGATTTCCACGGTAGAAGTGCTTGTATTTTTTCCCTGGCTAGGTTTGGCCTTTGGATTAATGAGCGCAGCCTTACTGTACTTAGTTAATGATTTTCTACCCCTGGTAGCCCGCTCTGCTGAGTACGTCAAAAACAGTGTGGTTAGTTCCGAGCTATGAGGTGCCCGTCACGCGTATATAACAGGTTTCTCATTAAACAAGAGGATTCGGTGGGGGGTAAGGCTTTCTAGCATTTGTTTTCAAAATAGTAAAAAAAAAAACCATTACATGTGAGAGTTTTTGTATTCACATTTTTATCATTCTATTCAACGCAAACCTGATGTTTCCTCCAGATTGCTTGTAGAGAATGTTCTAAGTTGCTCGGTGGTTTTGTACACCAGAGTTCAGCTGAAGAGTTGTGACCGGCCCTGGCTACACCTGCTCAACCTTTTTTAGGTCTTGTCACTTCTGAGTTTGCAGTAAGAGGGAGACAGAGCAGTTGGTTCAGAGCTAGGAACAGAGTCATCTACATTTGGCTCCCAGGCGTGTGCTGCCCTGAAACTTGAGTATAACTATGTTCGTTGTGTCCTGAGGTTAGAGAAAATAATGGAAACACACTGAATTCATCTGGCTCATCATTTTACCTGGTCATCTGTCCCTCCATTCTGGAAGCATCTCCGCTAAAATAGCGTTCTACTAAAATAGAACAGCTGACACAATTTCTACATTCTTCCTGGCCCATTTGAGTGGGGGGTAGGGGGGTAGAGGGAGACAGGGTTAAGTGTTAGAACTTCATAATCCCACCCGCGAGGACGCAGGCAGGAGGTGCTGCTGGGGAGCAACAAATGATTTTGCTGAACCGCGTTCGTATGTACGTGCTCCTAAGAAACTCGTGAAAGATTTGCCGTAGTTAAACCCACACGTGGACCTGGTAACCCCTGCAGTCACGGTGAGTCTCATCCATCCGTGGCTGCATTATAACCCTGGCTGGTTGTGTGTTTGCAGCCGAGCACACGAGCTTGAGGCTTTGAACTTCTGTTTTGTGTTATTTTATCTGCAAATGCTTCTAGGAATCGTGGGAAGGTGGATACCTGGAAAGCTGTGGGAAGGACAGTTCAAAATTTCAAAAGGTTTTTTTTCCAAACATTTGACTGATTACTTCAAGACGTGTTCTTGTGTGAATATATTCTGAAAAGATGGGAGCAAATGCCCACTTTTTCTTTTCTCTGCCAGTGGAGCCCAGCATTGGCTAGGGGTCGATGGGTCTGTGCCCCCGATGGTGGGCATTGGGGTGTGGATTTCCTTTCCTGGCCTATCTCCTCATTTCTGGAGCAGGAGAATTAGGCCTAAATAACCTCAAAAACACCAGAGTTAATGTCACCTGAGGAGATGAAAACCAGAAAGCTGTGGCTGAGTGAACACATTTGTAAGCACTGTTTTTCCCCTATTAAAAAGCCTTTTATTGTATCCTAGCTGGTATTTTCTTATCACTTGAAATTGTGTGTGCGCCGCGCCCCCCCCAACCAAGGAAAGGTGATTAAGAGAGGAAGACCCATGGATATCCCTTAGGGAGAATTAAAAACAGGGCTACCACACAGGAATGGGTCCAAGGAATGCCATATTTAAATGATTCAGTATTTTGCAGGTGTGAATTTAGCGTACTAGATGGTACAGTGGTAGAGTGAAAGTTTTCCTGTTTGGTTGCAATATAGCAAAGGTACTTGAATAAATTAGGGTCTCTTTTGAGGCCTCTAATGCTGGGAAGGGTAGTTTAAGGCTATGCTGCTCAAGAATATTGTCAGCAGGTTACCTAATCCGTCAGACACCCCAGTTTCCTCACCCATAAGGTCGTATAATTATAGAACACAGAGTTGTGAACTTTAAGGGATGCCTACTACACTATATATGGTATGGAGTAGTCTATGACAGTAAAGTACACACAGTATACTATAAATACATAGTGCTTGGCAAATGGCAAGTGCTGTAGCCTCTCCCGGTTGGTTGCCTTGTGGAGCTCAGAGGGCTTTGCTAACTGTCTAGGATTTTGGACTAAGCAGTCAGTATTGTACTCCGCTTTCTGGTTTGGTTGTGCTTTGATTTGTTTCTTGAAGGTGATGAGAGTATGTGTGATAGATTTGAACTCCTAAAAAGTAAAAACTTGTTTATGAGCACGATCAAAACAAAATTAGAGAGCAGTCTGTGCAAACAGTCTTAGCAGGTGTGATAGCTAGAGGTTTCACATCCTCAGTGTATCAAGAGGTCAGACAAATCAAGTAGGAAACCACCAAGCTGAAACAGGCCATGTTCATTAGCTCGTTTAGCTAACTGGCTTAAAAACAGCAGAGTGCATTCCAGAACACTTAAGTGCAAGGCTTCTCTTCTGTGCACATTTGTTATTTATGGAGTCCTGAGGCTTCCTTTTTCCTCTCTGTGGTATGCATGCTCTGGAGAAGTTTGTCAAAGGATCAAATGAGGTCGAAACTTGGAGGTGGATGTCTTTTCTGATTTACTTTAGAGACCCCTGTGGCTTTGACCCTAATGGAATTCTTATGGTTTTATGTACCTACATGTTACTGTTTCTTTAACATTTTGAAATTTTTTGAGGAAAGGGATAATTACCCGTGAGCTCCGAAAGTTTCTCTGACAACTGTTTTCACTTCTCTGTTGTTTGCACAGCCTCGGGTTGACGGTGTTTTCCTCAGCTCTGTTGCCTTCCTCTGTAGACAAGGAGGTAAGAGCTCCGGGGAATCTCAAGAAGCTTGCTGACAGTTGGTGTGCCAGGTTAAATGGCTCGGACAGGACTTGAACCCAAATCTTTTTACTCTCAATCACATACTCTTAATATTAGTGAGTATGTGTATGTGTGTATAGACTGATATAATATATGTGTGTGCATATATTTATATGTATATATATGTATGTGTATATATAAACACACACACAAATTTAAGTAAGGAGCTAAACTCGTAAATTCCTAGTTTTTTCCTTAATGTACCAATAAACATATCATTTCTTCTTCATACACCCTGGCTGCCTTATATACATTTCATAACAATTTAAAAAGCTAATTTGTGAAGCGCTGTGTCCATCCATGTTGTAAGCACCTTACAGGTAGAGTGTGAGCTCCTTTAGTCCTTGTAATTTTATCCCAGGTTTAAGGCTGAGAGGACACAAAAGTGTGGTTGTCTTTTGCCACCTAAATCAATCAAAGCAGCCCCATTTCCTAAATGAATTTTAAGAATTACTTATTTTCTCTCTTTCTCTCCCCATCTCTTTCTGTCTCTCTCTTTTCTTTCTGGACTCAGGGTTGCTACTGAGGGCACTGTGCCCTTCCTTTATAGCCTCAAGTCTAGGGGGTTCACATTTTGTTGGAATTGCCTGCTTCTGTTTTTCCATCTTCCTGAAGGCAAGGACTGGGCCTTTTTATTTGTCTAATACTGGTCCCTGCTCTGAAACCTGTCCAGAGTAAACCCTTAAACAAAATGTAATGAATGGAATGAGTGAATGAGGGGAGATGTGAAGGTTGCACTGTCTGGGATGATTTCATGCAAAATTACCCAACATCTTCGAGGTCTGCCGTGCCTTTGGCCTCATACTGAGGTTTAATGATTTTTTTCTGACTCAGAGAATGTGCTTTTTAAACCCCAGTTTGTTAAAACAGGAGTGTTTATGTAGTCTTCTGAGTGGCAGGGCCATGCTGTTTGTGGCACCTCCTTTATTTCATCTGCCCTCTCTCTGATTGTAAATTAACATTGAGGAAGAGGCCATCTGACCTTGAACTGAGGGAAGAAAATCACTTTCTTCTTTCTAGAAGCCATGTGTGTGCAGCCCGTGAAATTCTAAGTTGGGATCTCAAGCATTATGCAAAAACTAACCTTTGGCATACTTGGCAGCAGCCAGTCTCTTTCTAGTAAATTCCCCGCTAGTTCTTGGCTTTTCTTATGGAATCAGCACACTTACAAAGTTTTCTTCATTGGTATTCCTGGTGCGTACACTGAAATATTCTTCACCCTTGCTTTGTGCAATTGAATTGTTTTTCTTTGGGTACCCCTTTCAGTGAGAGGAAAGCCACAAGCCTGGCTGGTGTGGGAAGGAACTGAATCAAATCTCACTGAGGGGATCGCAGGTTTTTCAGTCGTTGCCTGAGATGTGGAAGTAGAATTTCATTTTGCCCGAGTTTTGTGGAAACCGATTTTCATTTTGCTCCTTGATGTAATAATACTCCTGGTATGGCTGACCGGGAAGCTAAACGCTTGCGCCCCACTGTGGCTAAATACAGGTAGTGCTGCCGGCAAACCCAGTAGTCAATTTCTCTGTCTACTAAGGAATCAAAGGAAGATTATAAATGTAAACGCAGCTTGAAACCTTTTGTGTCTTACAGGTAAAGCAAGTAAATAATGAACCTAGCACCTCACATGCTGAGGGCATTTAATGTGCTGGTTTGTGGATGCTAACAATAATTTTGGCTCTCTGTGGGAAGCAGTTTCCTATAGTTACTCTGTTGGCAAAGAAAGGGAGGCTTCAGAGACCCTTGTTCTGCTGAACGGAGTGGAGTTTTGAGTAGGAATCTTCCTCCGTGTCCTGCCCTGAGTTGAGATAGTTGCTCCTGACTTAGCTACCTATGAAGTGGCATTAATGCACATTGTTTGCTTGGGGGTTGGTGCAGATATGTCTCTTCTTACTCAGTTCAGTACTGGATTTGGGGTGGGCAAGAAGAGGGTGAAGTGAACTTCCCTGTCGTCAGGGGACTTGCATTTGTTTACTGCGCCATTGCTGACATTCAGGAAGCTAGGAATGCTACCAGATGGTGCCTGGGACTCCCGACTGTGATTGCAGTGCGCCCTCAAAACAGGAAATGTTAGGACCCTGTCTCAGTTGGCTAAAGCTGCCGGGATGCAATTATACCAGAAATGGATTGGCTTTTACAAAGGGGATGTATTAGGTTACAAATTTATGGTTCTAAGGTCATGAAAATGTCCAAATTAAAGCATCAACAAGAGGATACCTTCACTTAAGAAAAGTTGATCACGTATGGGGTTTCTCTGTCACACGGGAAGGCACATGGTGATGTCTCCTGGCCCTTCTCCCCTGGGATGGTTTCAGAATGGCTGCCTCAGCTCCTATGGGTCTTTCTCTCCTGGGTTGTTTTTCTTTCTCTAAGTGTCTGTGGGTCCTCTTTTGGCTACTTGGGGTAAGCTTGATTTCATCTCTTGGCTTAGCATCTCCCTGGGTATTTTCTGTCTGCAAGTTGTCTGTGCTTTCTCCCTCTTAAAGGGCTCTAGTAAGTGGGTTAAGACTCACCTTGTGTTGGGTGGGTCACCTCTCCAGGAAAGCAACCTAATCAAGCATTCCCACCTAACCATGGGTCTGCCTCCACAAGATTGGATTAAAAGAACATGACTTTTCTGGAGTACCTGAGAGAGATCTTAAGTTGCGGGTAGTGGTGTGAGGTGAAGGCTGAGAGAAGAAGCCGTTTCCAACCCAGCACCGTTCTAGTACGTTCCTTTGGACACCTTTTTGTGTTTAATCAACTCCCTCAAAATTATACAACCCAGAACAGAGCGCAGTATTCCACAGCTGGCTCAGCCCATGCCAAGTGTGCTGACCAATAGGCTGTGCCACTGCAATGAAAGCATAGCCTTAGTTTCTTAATTTGCAGAAATAAGAAAATCAAGAAATGGACTTGATTTTTTTTTTAATATTTCAGGAATTCCTTCTATGTCCTTTTTCTAAAACTTTTGGTACCTACTATTGTATATTTACATTGAATTAAAGGGTACTATATCTGGCCAAAACGCTATGGAGTTGAGCAATAAGTAGTAGCTTTCAAAAAGCATAGAGCAAATATGCAGATGTGCATACATACATACCTAAAAAATAAAATAAAAAAGCAAAAATACCTCAACTCCCACAGGATTTCCACCTTGATGAGTGAAGTCCCCTCAGGTCCAGGCTGAGTGTCCAGGGCCATCCCATTAATAGAAATGTAACCTGTGTGATTTAAGTGGCTCTGATCGTTTTTCTAGGAAATGTGATAACCAAACTGCAAATCTTAAGGCTCAGTGCTTGTAAAAGATGATAGGAAGGAGTCCTGTGCATTATTAGGCAGTGCCCCGAGGGCCCCATGGGTGGGAAGCCCTAGCTAGGGGAGGAGGGCAGTGTGGGGCTGGGGTATACGGGGTGGGGCCTGGGAGGAGACCTGAGGGAGGAGGAGGGTGAGGGTCGCCCGGGGTGGGGGTGCTGCTAGTTATAGCTGGGGGAGCCCTCGGAAGCCAGTGGAGGAGTGCACACCTGATGGGGTGACACGGAGGGAAAGACCTGGCGTCTCAGGTGTGTATGCAGTTCCCCCTTCTCAGAGGCAAACCTTACATGTCTCTGAACTGTTTCTTCTTTTTATATACTTTATTGAGGTGAAATTCACATCGCATAGAGTGGGGCACTAGTTGCTCAGCAGCAGGATTCTCGCCTGCCATGCGGGAGACCTGGGTTCGATTCCCGAGGCCTGCCCACGCAAAAAAAAAAAAAAATTCTCATAGCATAAAAGCAATCATTTTAAAGCAAACGACCGAGTGGCATTTGGGACCTTCACAGTGTTGTGCCCCCTCCCCTAGTTCCAGGACATTCTGTCGCTCCAGAGGAAGCACCCACGGGCGCCGCGGACTTTCTCCCCAGGCCTCCCTCTTCCCTAGGGGAGTCGTTTACTGTTTATCTCCAAAACATGATTTTGTCGCTGCTACCAGTTTTCAGTTCAAACTTAGTTCCCTTTTTGGAAGTTAAGGCCTAGCCCCTCTTCCCGGCGCCCTGCGTCCCCCTGCCGCCACCCTTGCCCCGCAGCCCGGCATCCTCGTGGGGCGGGTGTCCTGCATCCCTCACGGAGAAGCCGTGTGGGACCCTGTGGTCACCGGCTGCTGTCCCTGCCCAGTGTTGGTTTTCCTGTATTTGATCTGCTCAGTGAGTCTCAAACGCTTCCGCAGTTGTGTGGACCTCTTTGCAGTATGTTCCGACCTGTGGGTTTTCTGTCTGTCTGTATTCGCTGCGAGTCCTTCCCGCGTGGTCTGATCCGGGCGGGGCCTCCACCTTCAGAAGGGCTTTCCACGGAGCAGAGACGGTGCCACGGGGCGGAGTGTGCACTGGGGAGGTGACGGTGCTGGGGTGTGGGTGTGTGTGTGAGGTGAGGAGGGGGGTGTGTGTGTGTGTGATGAGGTGTGCGTGTGTGTGTGATGAGGAGGTGTGCGTGTGTGTGTGTGATGAGGAGGTGTGCGTGTGTGTGAGGACGTGTGTGTGTGAGGTGAGGAGGTGTGAGGGTGTGCGAGGGTGTGCATGTGTGAGGTGAGGAGATGTTTGAGGTGGTGTGATGGGTGTGTGTGTGTGAGCTGTGCGTGTGGGAGGGTGTGCGTGTGGAAGGGTGTGTGTGAGCTGAGGAGGTGTGTCTGAGATATTGGTTTGTGGAGGTGTGTGCGTGGGGGTGTTGGTGTGGGAGGTGTGGGTGGTGTGGGTGTGGGAGGGTGTGGGGGAGTACGCATGTGAGGGTGTGCGTGTGTGAGGTGAGGCGGTGTGTGTTTGAGGAGTTGGTGTATGTGAGGTGTGAGTGTGCACGTGTGAGGTGGGCAGAGGTGCTTTGTGCTGAGGGCTCAGCCCCTGTGTGCTGAAGCCTGATCCCTCCTGGCCTGACAAGTCATTTGCTGAACTCTGATAAATTCCTTAAAGATGGGAAATAAGGCCCTTCTCTCCTCGCGGAGGGCCGGCAGTGCGGACGTCCACGTGGCCACACCAGCCACCATGCGGGAGGCTGGAGCCCAGCTTGGAGCCCCCTCCTGAGTGTGCTGCCCTCAGGTGACCTGATTTTGCCTTAAAACATATTCACCTACTTCTGGCTGATTTATTTGGCCATTTAAAAATACAAATTCAGTTTATACTATTCTGTTTGAAAACTCAGAGACTGCTTTTTGTAGTCTTTTCATAACTGTTGCCCATTTTCCAGGGCTGGGTGGGGCAGGACAGAGTCCCCACTGTCCCCCACGGGGTGCGGAGACCTTCCCTTCCGTTTCTCCCAGGACTGCAGTAACACATGCTTGGGAAATAGTACATAATGAGCTAAAAGGTTTTTTGATGATATTGGCAGAATAGGGCTGATATACTCAGAGGATTATCCATTCTATCAGTTTTATTATCAGAAAAATGTATTTAAAATAATGTTTATTTGTTAAAAAAATCAAGAGAAATAAATACAGAAGAAATAAAGGAGAAAGCAAACCCCCCTAATTGTAGTGGTTAGGAACAGATTTAGGGTCCAGAATATTTTTTGTCTACATTACTTGACAATAAATAAAGTCAGTTTACATTCTGGTAAGAGCCATATAGCTCAGGCTGAGTCGAGACAGCTGTGTCTAATGAGGCCCACTTTCCAACAGCTGTGTGGACGCATCTGTGCTTTGCAGACCTCCCAAAATGGGGGAAGCTGTGAAACCGTTGCAGAAACCCCCCAAAATGGAGCATGGCTACAGCTTATTATGTGGGATGGAGGGATTGGAGAGGGGTGGGGTGGCTGCTTATGTAAATTAGAGTGTGGGGGATTGTAGGTGGTATTAAGGCCCTTGGACTTAGAGTGTCCCACACTAAGCGTGTGGCCTGGCTGGACTTATCTTTTGGACATGTGGCTCTGGCACAGTGGTCATTGCACCGGAACAGAGCAGGGGCAGGAGGTGGGAGGCTGCTCAGGTCATCCAGGTGAGCTGCAGCAGGGAGCCTGGGCAAGGCCTGGAGCATCAAGGAGGTGGATGGAGCTTCGAGTTCCCTCTGCCAGTCTTGGTGGGGCTCCGTCCAGTAGAGAACTGGCCACGGTCTTGCTCCTGCTGTGCAGACACAGGGAGGGCGAATGTGTGGCAGAGGCCCAGTTGCAGCTGTTAAGGACCTGCTCGAGTCTCAGTTGGTGCATTTGCTATTGGATAAAATGATAATTCCTTAGTTTTATAAAAGCCCACTCTTGGCCCTCCATGAAGGGCCACTGGCATCTCCTTTTGTCATGTTAGAAAAATGCAGATTGGTGCTGCCTGTTGTTAACATTCCAATCAGATTGGCTTCTTCTTGTGGTAATCAATGGATTCTTTTGTCCATTCAGGCAAAGGATTCCTTTCCATTTTTGTGGTATATTTTAAGTGGTGTTCACAGAGAAGAAACGCATCCCCTGTGTAATCCGTCTATTCCAGTTTTCACAGATGGAGTTCTGCTGATGAATTAAACCTCTGTGCCGGCTGCAGCCCCTGTCAGGTCTCCAGCTGGGGCTAAAGCAGGTGGAATTGCCTTTGATCTGAGTCATTGCCTATTTCTCTGAGAATAATCTCAGCAGACCTTAAAGGAAGTGCCCAGGGTTTCATGATGCCAGACGACTGTCAGATTGATGATGAAATGATTCTGATGAGACAACAGCAGGCTTTGGGGGAAGACAGTCCTGGATGTGGGGGTCCCAACGTCCCTGCCACCCAAGGGCTGCTCTTAGGCCTGGTATTTCTCTTCTCCCAGCCTCAGTTTCCTTGTCGATGGAAGGAGGCTAAGGATGCTTTCCTGCTAGGCTGGTAGCAGAAGTTAGCACTAACCGGTCCCGCGGCAGACATCAAGGAACAGTTAGGGTTGATGAGAACAGGGAAAGGTCATCTCTCCTTGCCTGTGATTGGAGGCTTCTCCATACAGGGGCAGAGGCAGTGTATTACTGTGGGGAGAAACAATATAAATTATTAAGATTAGAGAAAGTACAGGTCGCTGGGATGGGCTGGAATAACTCATCTCATTACAGAGTACAATAATATAAAATTTCCCTAATAAATCATGGGTGGGATGGAAACAAAGTAAAATTTTGACCTTGTCGTTGAGAGAGCGCAGCTACCGTTTTCATTATTACTGTTTTTTAAACTTCTAGTGCTAGATCTCTTCATTTGGTGACAATTACTCTTTTCGTTCTAATCTGATTCTGAAAGCAGGTCCTGGTTTCCTGACTGTGTACATGCATAATTAATATGAAGATGTTGGATTGGATGTAGCTAAAGGGACTATTTGAAAATTTCCCCTCACCTGTCCCCAGTTTATACATTTCAAATTAAGAACATGAAATAGCCTTAGTGCCAGCCCCTGTGGTTATTACCTGGCACAGCTCCTGCATCCCAAAACTTATGTCTGATGATACTCAGAGGGGCTGCAAGAACAGTGCCGCCGTATTTTGTGAAAGTTAAGTATGAGATTATGGTCATGGCAAATTTCAGAGTAATGTAATGCGAGCAGGTGCCTGTTATTTTGGGTCTTTTTCCCTTATAAGATCTCTTATTGAATGTGAGCCACCCACTGTTAGATTCTGATTCTGATTTAATGTCTGTGTCACTTCAGTTTTCAGAAGGAGCAGCTTGCTTCTTTATTGGCGTGTTCAGGGAGTTGATACTGACAGAGATTTCTCTGACATTTCATGACCTGGCAAACTGGTTCAGACATTTCCTGAACTTATCAGATGAGTTCTTGGTGGTCTGAAAACTCCATCTATAGAAAAGGAGTTTTTAGAATCTTATCCTGTACTCTGCTTTGTAGAAACAACTGCATTTAATATATTTATCATTACTTGCTTAGCCATTTCTGTGTTCAGGAAACAGTCTTACCACTTGCCATTTTAATGTCAGATATTTCAGGAAAGTTCAGATCCAGGTAATGAAGACTCTTGAAACGAGATTTTAATTTCCCATCTCCTGTGCAGCAACAAAAGGAGCTTGAAAATTGATCATAAACCTTACCTTTCCTTATCTTTTCTGATTGTTTTTAACACTTTAAGAAGAGTCTTTATTTCCAATATTTACTGATTATCAAATCACCAATATCTGGTGGCTGGCAGTCTACAGAAATAGATGTGGATTGGAGACTAGACTACATGCATGAAGCAGAATTGAAAACCATCCTGTTAATGGAGAAATGCAATCTGCAAAAATGGACAGAATCCTCAGCAGAGGTCAGCAGACCAGTCCCCTAGTTCTAAGCAGGCATCTCATTTGATGGCTTGGAGGGAAATAACATGTATTGAGCAATTTTCGTGTGCCAGGTCCTGGGCTAGCTGCTTTGTAAATGTCATCTCTGCCCTCCTGGCATCCCTTCAAGAAAAGGGTTGCATCTCTGCTCACTGTTGAGCAGATTATTAAGCCTCAGTTTTCCTAAAGTTACAAAAGAAAATAACTTTACGCTCTTGACTTCTCATCGTAACATTCAGCTGCCTACTCTCTCAAACAAAAGGATTGGGATACATCCTGTAGTTTCTCTTGAACTAGAAATTTCTGTAATTCTCTTAAAATTCTTAAAAAAAAAAAAAAAAGAAGAAGAAGAGGCGGTTTGGTTTACGTCCGTATTTCCTCCTTATCTGCCGTGTTGACAACAGGCACTGGGACTGGCTTTAAAAGTCTCTGTCATGGTCAGTTACACACCCAAGGCCAGCAGTGATGCAGTGCTGTTTAAGGATAATGAAGTGAGCTGACTCGAGGGCCATGGCAACAGGATGTTTCTGCTCTAGGAGCTCCAATGAACTGTGCTGCCCAGCGCTCTGCACGTAGGCCATTTTGGAAGGCGTGAGGACTGTATGGGGAACGAAGGCAAGAGGAAGTAGAAATTAATTCCTCCTGCTAACAGACCTTGTGCAGAAGTTGCAGGTCTAGGCTGTGTGATGGCTAAGCCTTCCGTAGCTATCCAAGGGAGTGAGGTGTAAGGACCAGGGCTGGCAGGCCAGCTCCCAGACTTTGTATTTGCGGGTCCATGTAGACCATGAGGCTTTATGTTGTCTCACATCTAGGAGAGAAGGGAATTAGGTAATACTATATACAAGTTGACATTTTCCCTGTGGTACAATGTTAGGTACCCAAAATATTATTTTAGGTATTACTAAAAGCCATAGCTTTCCATTTAGATAGAAATACCAAGAGCTTCAGTCATTTTCTTTTTGTTGTAATGGTAACTTTTTTGTTGTGTGCTCTTTGGTCAAAGCAAAACATTGAGCCGTAAATATCGTTTCATGACCATGGGAGCAGCATCATTTTTATTTTTCCATTTAGTCTTAAAGAGACTGTTCTCTTTAAAGCATCGTGGAGTTCAAAGAGGAAGATAGTGTCTACTTTATTTTTAAGTTATTTATTGAATTTTAGGATTATAAAAGTAAATAGCAGAAAAAACATAAACCATAAAAAAGAAAAAGAAGAAAATAAAGTTTACCCATGGTCTCCCAAGACTGAAATAATGTTTCGGCATGTCTGGACCCCATTCTGTGCAGATAAACAGATACGGTTTTGGAATATGTGCCCTGTGAGAGTGGGCTGAGTTTGTCCTTTGAGTGCTGTATCCCCAGCAGCTGAAAGAATCACTATGCAGTGTAGGGACTTAATTGCTTGTTGAATAAATGTATATGTGATATGGGCATTGGTCAGGATTGCCAACCAAGGGGTCTAACACAGGAAATTGCTTACATAGGTGTGCAAGTCTGTAAGAGCCAGAAGGATAACCCTGAGATAACTGCAGGAAACAGGCAACCCCTCCCTCTGAACTGGGGGAATGAAGAGCTGGTTTTGAGAATGTACATGCTCCCAGGAGACACAGCAGGGGTAGCACTGCAAAAAGCTGGAGGCTGGAGCCTCCTGCTGAGGCCGGGGTGACAGTGACATGAACAGGAAAACAGGAGGAAGCCCCCCTCCTCTCCTCCCAGCTCCAGTCACCAGCTGAGACTTGAGCAGGTCCTCAGTTGCTGCAACTAAGCCTCTGTTACACATTCGCCCTCCATATGGCATCTACAAGGCAGGTGCAAACTGTGAGCTCTGTCCTCCACCAGGTGCAGCCCTCCAAGTCTGGGTGGGAGGCCTCATCCAGGCCATGTGCTATTGCACACCTGAGTTACCTAAGCAGCCTGCCATCTCCTGCCTCCTGTCCCTGACTCTACTCTTGCCCTATTCCAGTGCAGTGAACACTGAGCTAGGGCCACGTGACCACAGTATAAATCTGGTCAGAGTAGAAAACTAAATCCAAAGGCCTTAACCTACAGTCCACCCCCACTCCCACATAACTAGCCAATCTCACCTCTCTTGTTCCTCCGTCCCACATGCTCAGCTTTAGCCATGCTTCATTCTTGGTGGGGAGGGCTTCTTCATTGGTTTCATAAGCTCCCCTATTAGGGAGGTTTGCAAAGAAGCGGAAGCATGAACACAGCTGTTTGGAAGTAGACTTCATTAGACACAGCTCTCTTGATTCAGCTTGATCTATATGGCTCTCTGAGAAGATGAATTGATTTTGTCAATTGATGTAGACAAAAATATTCTTGACCCATAATCT
>PVIY010046992.1:0-18130 GCA_004026745.1 Myrmecophaga tridactyla
GAGGTTATCCTGGAGGTTATTCTTATGCATTAAGTAGATATCACCTTGTTGTTCAAGATGTAGCGGAGAGGCTGGAGGAAACTGCCTGAAAATGTAGAGCTGTGTTCCAGTAGCCATGTTTCTTGATGATGATTGAACAATGATATAGCTTTCACAATGAGACTCTGTGAATGTGAAAACCTTGTGTCTGATGCTCCTTCTAGCTACTATATCAACAGAAGAGTAGAACACATGGAATAAAAATAAATAATAGGGGGAACAAATGTTAAAATAAATTCAGCTTGAAATACTAGTGGTAAATGAAAGCGAGGGGTGAGGGGTATGGTATGTTTAATCTTTTTTTCTCTATTATCATTTTATTTCTTTTTCTGTTGTCTTTTTCTTTTTCTAAATCGATGCAAATGTTCTAAGAATTGATGAATATGCAACTATGTAATAATATTAAGAATTACTGATTGTATATGTAGAATGGAATGATATCTTAATGGTTTTTTGTTAATTTTTTTTAATTAATAAAAAAGTTTATAAAAAAATAAAAATAAGACTAATTGACTGAAAATACAAAGAAATGGAGTCCCATGAAAAACACCACAGAAATACAATCAACACCACCACAAGCTGTGGGAAAGTCTATATGACAAATTACCATTTTTGAAAAAATAACTGAATAACTCCAAGGAAGAAGAGAACAGGAGAGACAGATGAAGGTGAAGCTAGTAGGTTAAAAGAGACATAATAAACCCACTGCAATGGGTGGACTTTATTTGGATTCCACACCAAAGAAACTAACTGTAAGTTAAAAAAGAAATCATTACATTTCAGACAATTAAAAATTTGAACACTGACAAAATATATTTTGATTTTAAAGAAATTATTGTTATTTTCTCAAAAAAAAAAAAAAAAAAACAAACACAAAACAGTGGTCTTTTCCCATACTACTCTTTCCAGAAATCAGAAATACTATCCATCTTCAGGTCAAAATTCTAGAGGTAAATATTGATCCTTTTCTTCCCCCACATCCCATAACAAGTCATCAGAAAGTCCCATTGTTTCACATCCAGATATATTCTAACTCGAACTTCTTTTCCTTTCAGTGCTACAACCCTACTCTAAGCATCATGATCCCCTCCCTTTTATTACTGTAATAAACTCCTAATTGACCTCCCTGTCTCTACTCTTGCCTCTCTGTGGTCCATCTTCCATGGAATGGTCAAGGTGATCTTCTTAAAGTAGCAAACAGATCAGTTCAGTCCCCTGCTTAAAACTTTCAGATTGGTTTCTCACTGCAACCAGAATAAACCCAAACTCTTTACCATAGCCAAGATCCTACAGGATCTGGTCCTTTCCTACCACTGTGATTTCAGATTTTTATACTTCTTCCATGACTATACTGGAACTACACTGGCCTTCCTTAAGTTCTTTCAGCACACCAAGTTCAGTCCTGTCTGAGGAACACTGTATTAGATGGTCCCTCTTCCTGGAACACTCTTTCTTCGGCTCTTTGCACAACTGCCTCCATATTATCATTTATGTCTCAACTGTCACTTCCTCAGAAAGGCTTTCCCTGATTAACCTGGCTAAAGCCACACACTCTCTACCCTCAGATACTCCCTACCACATTATCCTCTTTCTTTGCTTCATAGCGCTTATCAATACTTGGAATTACTTGTTTCTATTTTTATTTTTTCTTGTCTACTTCTAAATTCTAAGGACATTAAGGGAGGCACTATGTCTCTGTTTCCTGCTATATCCCAACACCTGATAAACTGCCTGGCATAAAACATACAACTTGTAGACTGTGTTCCTATGGGCCTCCAATCACTGACATTATTAACTCCTCAATCACTAAATTTCACCAACTTCCCCAAACTACCAAACCCCACAAGTTTCAATCACCACTCTCCACAGATCTCCAATTACTGACCTCTACAGGATCTTAAACCTCTAAAATCTGTAATCCTAGCAAACCCCTGAATCTTTAAGGCTCTCAGTCACATAATCTTAGAGGACTTTTAACCATTAATTCCCACTAATCAAGTCATCACTGAAAGTCCGGTTATGATTCTGGACACCATCTAATTGTTGACATGTAAAACCCAACATCACTGCTTCTCCCCAACCACATACAGATCACCTATGATCCTCAGGGACACCTCAATATTGACTCTCCACAAACCCCACCAACCACTGTCTCCCCACTAACAACCAGTATCCCCATTATTCATCATAGTACACTAATTACTCTCAAAGAGTCTGCTAACCAGACATCTACAAACATCAACATCACTGACCCCCAGGCCTCCACCTCAGATCCCAAGTGATACTCCCAATCACCAAACCCCACAGCCCCCAAACCTGCCCCTCTCTTGACAATCCAGCCTCTCACCATCACAGGCACCCATAATTGCTGACTTCCTTTTTTTTTTTGCCTGAAATTTGAGATGCCTGAAAGAGATCTCCACAATCTCTGACAATTCACAAAACCCCCATTGTTCCAAACCCTGACCCTCAGTGACTGTCACAGACCTCCCATCACCGTCACTTCTTTCTTGAGTGAAGGAATTCTCTTATTGATGCCTTAATTTGGACATTTTCACAGCCTTAGAATCGTAACTTGTAACTTGATAAATCTCCTTTATAAATGCCAATCCATTTCCGATTTATTGCATTCTGGCTGCTTTAGCAAAGTAGAACATGGTACATACAGAAAATGCTGAAAAATCAATAACAAAGCTCTACAGAAATGAATTTGGGGTACAAGACAACACCCCCAAATCAACAGTGTTTCTAAGCACCAGCAATAAGAAACTGGAAGAAGAAATCAAGGAAAAAAAAGGATTTACACAAGCAACTAAAAGATTCAAATATCTAGGAATCAATCTAACCAAGTATGTAAAGGACTTGTACACAGAAAACTACAAAAGAGTGTTTAAAGTAATCCAAGAAGACCTAAATAAATGAAAGAATATTCTATGTTCATAGACTGGAACACTAAGTATTGTTATTGTTAAGATGGCAATTCTACCCAAAGCAATGTATAGACTCAATGAAATCCCAGTCAAAATTCCTACAACCTTCTTTGCAGAAATAGCCAATCTTTTCCATCATATGGAAGGGTAAGGGGCCCCAAATAGCCAAAGTCATCTTGAAAAAGAAGAATGAAGTTGAAGGATTCACATTTCCTGATCATAAAACATATTACAAGGGTTCCTGGAAAATGGTAGAATAGGATAGACTGAATTCAGCCCTGCTCCAAGGAATAGCTAGAGAAGGGACGGGAGGGTAACTGAGATGGTGATTCCAGGGTGTGACCCAGGAAGGTCTTCTGCAGCATGTAGGGTGGCCCTGCTTGCAAAAGCTGAGGAACTGAGAAGCAGAGAACTGGAGACAGTCCGGCTGGTGAAAACAGTCAAATGTGGAAGCCCAGAGCCCTCAGGAGTGTATGGACTGGAGCAGGGGAACAGGAAGTAAGCCAAGCCATGTTCCTTGAATGTACTACCCTCACCAGCATAGTCCCGCAACCCACGACTCACCCCATAACCCAAGCACCTGAACCCCGTCAAGCACCCCCACTCCCTGCGCTCCAAGTGCCCCCACCCCATCAACCCCTTGTTTGTGTACCTGCCCCACACCCCCACCCTCAGAGCAGGCACACCTGCCCCAGCCCAATCCACCTCTCTTGCACAAGCTCAGTCTCATCCCACCCCTGAATGAAGCTGATCAGGTCAGGATTAAGGCAATACAGAACACAGGGTAAGGAAAACATTGCCTATATTTTAGAACCACACCTACTCTTTGAGATCAAAGGAAGAAAGGCTTATTTTGTCTGGAACATAAATTTTCTGTGGCACATAATCTAACATAACCTCTCTGTATAGCTCATTTAACAACTGAAATACAGGGAACCCAGAATAAGAATGAAGGCCTTTAATTATGTATAGCTTAAAGTAATACCTGGATAGATCTTAGAATATATCAAGTAGATAACCAAAAAGTATTGGCAAAGTCCCTTGAGAGATGGGAGAAAAAATAGGGAACTATTAAACTTTATCATCATGGAATCCCCTGATACTGTGTCAAACATTAGGGACACCCATATCGAGAGGCCAAGCCCTTGATCTTAAGGCTTATTCCTGTGAACCTTATGTAGGTAGTGGAGAAGCTTAGCCTATCTATAGGTATGCCTAAGACTTACTTCTGGAGGACCCCTTTTGTTGCTTAGATGTGGCCTCCTCTCTCTAAGCCCAACTCCACAAGTGAAATAATTGCCCTCCCCACTATGTGGCACATGACACCCAGGGGTGAAAGTCACCCAGGCTGCATGGGAGATGACTCCCAGAGATGAGGCTAGCCCTGGTACTGTGGGATCAACAATTCCATCCTGACCAAAAGGGAGGAAAGAAGTGTAACTAATAAAGTATCAGTGGCTGAGAGAGTTCAAATAGAGTGGAGAGCCTACTCTGGAGGTCACTCTTACACAAGCTTCAGTTAAGACATTCCTACCTATCATAACTTGCCAAATACTAACCAAAAAATTCCAGCCAAACCTAAAGAACATCTAGGGAAATATATAAGATTCTACAAAGGTTCCATGCACTAGATTCTAGAAACCTACAACCTCCAGATGGGTCCTGGACCAGGTAAGTTCGGAAACACAGGGGGCCCAGCCTCTCCAAAACATCAGCTAGTTCCATCTCACTACCCCGTATTATTGACAGCCCCTTCCAACATGAAAAGTTAGAACGGCCATGGTCCAAATATCCCTAAAGAGTGGGATAGAAAGATCAAAGTCGCTGGTGGAGTTATACAGAGAAGGTACGGTATAAGAAAAGAATATGATTGCAGAATCATTAAGTTCATATTTATTTTAGTCTCTTGTATCTTAGAGCAGATAGAAATAAAAACCTAAAATTGTGGAATTGTAATCCATACCAAAACCTGAAATCTGCTCTCCAACTAATTGTTGTGCTGTGTTTTGAAATTTATTGCTTCTTTGTAGATGTTATTTTTTTCATAAAAAAAGGAAAAAAATGTCTATTGTTATGATTAAAAAATATTTATTCCTTCTTGCCTCCTCTATTCTGGAGCAACTATAAGGAAAAATCTGAGAGGATGGCATGGTAGCCCATGACAAACTCTGGGATCTGTCCTATAACTACTTGTTGAAGAGTGCTTTGAAAACTATGGGTTTTCTCTTTGTGTTGAATAGATGCTATATTATACAATAAACAAAGTTAAAAAAAGAAACAAATTTATAACAGGGAAGCCTAGATTGCACAATAATTGTGATTATATGTTTAAAAAAACTTATTACAAAGCTACAGCAATCAAAACAGCATGGTGTTCAGAGAATGGTGAGAATGGAGAGAAATACAACTTCCTCAAGTTGAATTTTTGATATTCTCACAAGCAGTGTGGACAACCAAAGCTATACGCTGAACCCCCAGTCTTGGGGTTCGTTCATATGAAACTTAACCCCACAAAGGATAGGTCAAGTCTACTTAAAATTTAAGCCTAAGAGTCACCCCCAAGAGAGCCTCTTTTGTTGCTCAGATGTGGCCTCTCTCTCCAGCCAACACAACAAACAATCTCACCACCCTCCTCCATCTATGTGGGACATGACTCCCAGGGGTGTGGACCTTCCTGGCAATGTGGGACAGAAATCCTAGAATGAGCTGAGACTCAGTATCAAGGGATTGAGAAAAACCCTAGAATGAGCTGAGACTCAGCATCAAGGGATTGAGAAAACCTTCTTGACCAAAAGGGGGAAGAGTGAAATGAGACAAAGTATCAATGGCAGAGAGATTCCAAACAGAGTCCATCGGTTATCCTGGAGGTTATTCTTTCGCATCAAGTAGATATCACCTTGTTATTCAAGATGTAATGGAGAGGCTGGAGGGAACTGCCTGAAAACGTAGAGCTGTGTTCCCGTAGCCATGTTTCTTGAGAATGAGTGAATAATGATACAGCTTTCACAGTGCAACTGTGTGATTGTGAAAACCTTGTGTCTGATGCTCCTTTTATCTACCTTGTCAACAAAAGAGTAGAACATATGGAATAAAAATAAATAATAGGGGGAACAAATGTTAAAGTAAATTTAGTTTGAAATGCTAGTGATCAATGAAAGCTAGGGGTAAGGGGTATGGTATGTATAATCTTTTTTTTTCTGTTTTTGTTTTATTTCTTTTTCTATTGTTTTTCTTTTTCTGAATTGATGCAAAACTTCTAAGAAATGATGACTATGCAACTAAGTGATGATATTGTGAATTACTGATTATATATGTTAATGTTTTAGTTCATTTGTTAAATTTTTAATAAATTTTTAAAAATTAATGCAATAGTACCCATTATCTAGTCTTAAAATATTAAAAATATTTGAGTTAATAATTATACTTATTCTACCCTAACCAAAGGAAGTGATTCCAAAACTAAAAGTCTTTATTACCCAATACATCTACTTTATTTTGAATAGTAGAAAATTGAGGTGGGAGAATAAAAATCCAAAGGATAATTAACTGTTATGAAGCTATTAAAATATGTCCAAAAATCTAACATGAAGTATAAGTATTCAAATATAAATCCAGTGTGATTAAAACTGCATTTTAAAAATAGGCTATTATAGACTACCACCAACAAAACAGTACTGTGAACTGAGGAAAATAAACACTAAAATATTAAGTTATTATCTATCATTCTATGGGACATGTGTTTCTAAAATTTGTTTTCTTTGTGACTTTATGTTTTTTCCTAACTTATTTCAATGTACATATATTACTTTAAAATGAAAACTTTACACCAATAAAGTCAGACACTGGCAATCTCCACCAGTGCAAAAAAAAAAAAATTGGTAAGACCTCTTTAGCAATGTAATTTTGTATTATTGAAAAAAGTTAAATTTTTAAAGTTTGCATGTATCATATGCATACACTATGATCCAGCAATTCCAGGCCCAGGTATTTATTTTTTTTGTATGCTGTATGGCAGGGTTCACATTTCCTTCTTTTTCCATGTGAGTATTCCCTTATTGTAGCACCATTTGTTGAATTTTTGTTTTTGTTTGGTTTCTCATTTGTTTGTTTGCTTGTCTGTTTGTGTTTTTTTTGAGGGAGGCAGAGTGCATGGGCTAGGAATCAAACCCGGGTCGCCCACATGGCAGAGGTAAATTCTACCACTGACCTACCCTCACACCCCCATGCTTAGGTATTTATTCTGGTGAAATTCCTGCACGTTGCTCCAGGAGAAATGGACAAGAAACTTCCCAATGGTAATGTGTCTAAGAACATAAAACTAGCAACAACCCAAATGCAGAACAAGAGTGTCATGGATGAATAAATAATGGAATATTTACATAACAGGGCTCCTTATAGGAATGTGAATAAACAAACTACAATCACATGCATTAACATGAACTAATTTCAAGAATTTAACATTGAGGGAACAAAGTAAGTTGCAGAACACATTCAGAATGAGTCCATTTATATAAAGGTCAAAAGCATGCAAAAGTAAATAATATGTTGTTAGGAATATAAACATATGCAGTAAAACTATAAAAAAAAACAGAGGAATAATAAACACAAAATTTAAAATATCTCTGAAGAGATAGGGAATGGGAAAAAAATCCAGGAGCAGCACAGCAAGGATTTCAAGGTAACACTAATATTCTTTATATTAAACTGCCTTTTAAGAATAGAAGTATTTTTTACCTTATACATATTTTATAAATATTCTTTAGTTTTACTCAATGTCTGTTTTAAAACCCAGTGCAATTAAAAAGTCTTTGATGAAAAAAAAAACAGCATGGTATGTGGTGGGGGGGTACTTCAGTGACTGAACACACATAATACACCAGTCTGGAACAGGTGGAAGGGCTGAAATCACAGTTCAGAAGAGTAGTTAAAGTCTTCCAAATTGTGGAGGCTGGTTCCCCTACACCATGTGCACAGCAGGCTACTTAGGAGACACTTCCCTGTGGGAAAGAGAAGTAGACTCTACCAGCAGCAACATAAGGATGCTCTAGCAAGCACCAACTGTGAATTTAATCAATGAATCTGGACTGCTGAATACAAGCTATCAGCACAGATAAATCCAGAGAAAGCACAAAAGGAACCCTGAGGTTTTTCTTGGCAGAGAGTTGGGGGCCGAAGAAAAAAAAAAACAGAGGGTTTTGGAGTCAACTAAGCTCAGAATACTGGAAAACGAGTGTGCCCCCAAAAAGGGGGCACACAGAGCCATATACCAACTCCAGCTCTTGATTGGTGAAACCAGGGGACTGGGGACTGTCTCTGAAAAGGATAGTTTTAAACTTTTTTTTAGCAGCCCATTAAAGAAAGCCTCAGGTATTTTAAATTGTTAGCACTGACCCAGGCAAGGTGGAGTTAAGGTATGTCTGAGAAACAAAGTAACTAGATAATTCCCTATAGGGTGTATCTTTCCCAAGAAAATGTGAGGCAGGGCCCAGCACAATTGTTGGCTCTCATTAGGATAACTAGATCCCAGGGGTTGGAAAACAGAAACAGCTTAAACCTGCCTTTTATCTCAGCCTCTCTCTCAAGGACACCTCTGTCAGGGACTGGAGCTGCTGAGAATTAAAGGCACCACGGCACTTTACACGGGTGGAGAGTAGTGGGATGACAAGCACCACCTGCTGGGCAGGATAAAAAAGAACAAATTCAAGAGGCTACACAGGAAAGTCTGGCAAACTGATGGGTCTCATCCTAAGGGAAACTTCATACAGATCACACTCTCTTCCTGAGACCTGGGCCTGTCTTGTCTCGGAAAATCTGACTGAGGTCAATCATATCTGGAGAAACCCTCCTCTAAAAATGTTCTGTACAGGTAGGGCAAGAAACAGAAAAACAAGAGCTTAAAAATTATAATCAATTAAACAGAAGCTAAGCTAGAGATGTCTAGAATAAGTTGAACTGAATATCAAAGAACAGATAGAGCACAAAGTCAAGCAACAAGAAAAATCTAGGTTAAAAAAAGAAAACAAGCCACAGAATAAATTAATCAAGGAAATCAGATGCTTAGACACCAACAAAATATCACAAGTCATACTAGGAAGCATGAGGATTTGGCTCAGTCAGAGGAACAAATGAATACTTCAAACGAGATACAGGAGTTGCAACAACTAATTAAAGATGTTCAAACAAATCTTCTGTAAATTGAAAAAATGAGCTGAATGAAGATAAAGCAAAAGAGATGAACAATATGAAGAAGCCTATGGGTGATCATAAGAAATACTTGAAAGCCTGAAAAACAAACGGCAGAAATTATGGGGATGAAAGGCATAAGAGAAATGATGAAAAACACAATAGAGACATCCAACAGCAAATCTAAAGAGGTAGAAGAAAGGATTAGTGAACCAGAGGACAGAATATCTGAAACCCTACACACAAAAGAACAGATAGGGAAAGGAATGGAAAAATATGAGTAGGGAGTCATGGAACTGAATGACAATATGAAACACATCTCTATACCTGTTATAGGTGTCTCAGAAGGAGAAGAGAAGGGAAAAGGGGCAGAAAGAATAATGGAGGAAACAATCACTGAAAATTTCCCAAATCCTATGAAAGACATAAAATTACAGATCCAAGAAGCAGAGGGTACTCCAAACAGAACAGATCCAAATATACCTACTCCATGACACTAACCAGGTTGTTAAATGTTAAAGACAGAGTTTTCTGAAAGCAGCAAGAAAAAAGTTTTCTATCACATCCATCCACTACATGTGGATTTCTCAGCAGAAACCATGGAGGCATGCGAAAGGCAGTGGTATGACATATTTAAGACATGGAAAGAGAAAAACTGCCAACCATGGATACTATATCCATCAAAATTTCCCTTCAAGAATGCAGGAGAGTTTAAAATATTTTGAGACAAGCAGACCCTGACAGAGTTTGTGAACAAAAAAGCTGCTCTGGAAGAAATACTACTGGGAGCACTACAGGCAGATAGAAAAAGACAGAAGAGAGAGAGAGAGAGAGAGAGAGAGAGAGAGGTTTAGAGATGAGTACAGAAAGAAGGTTAATCAGTAAGGGTAAAAAGAGAGGAAAAAAATAAGATATGGCATATAAAATCCAAAAGACAAAATACTAGAAGAAAGTACTGCCTTTCCAGTAATAACAGTAAATGTTAATGGACTAAACTCCCAGTCAAAAGACATAGCCTGGTCAAATGGATTAAAAAACAGCACCCATCTATATGCTGTTTACAAGAGACTCACTTTAGACCAAGGACACAATGTTTGAAAGCGAAAGGTTGGAAAAAGAGATTTCATACAAACAACAACCAGGAAAGAGCAGGGGTAGGCATACTAATACCCAACAAATTAGACTTCAAGTGTAAAATAATTAAATAATTAAAAAATAAAATAATATAGAGCATGTACCAATGTGGATCCACCTTTAAGATATTATGCTGAGTGAAATTAGCAAGAAACAAAAGGACAAATAATGTATGGTCTCACTAATATGAACTAATATTATTGAATGAACTCTGAGAATTAAATAATTAAAAGAGACAAAGAAGGACACCATGTATTAATAAAAGGGAGAATTCATCAAGAGTTAAAGTTAAGAACACAGGTCATCAGGGGTTAGAAAGAGGGTTAAGATTGGGCCTTTGGTACTGAAGGATTACACACTGTGTGAAAGGACTGATTGTAAAAATTCAGAAACGGATAGCACAATCAGGCCAGAACTCAGAGTTGTATCTTTGGAGGAGCTAAGTGAAGGCCCACTGATGCTTACAGAGGAAACTACTGGCATCAGAAGCTAGAAGCAATGGAACCAGGAACAAGGACCATCAGATGCCAGCCACGTGCATTCCCAGCTGATAGGCATCAGCCTTTCCTGAGGGAAGGTAACCTCTTGTTGGTGCCTTAATGTGGACATTCTCATGGCCTTAAAACTATATAAATAAATAATAAGGGAGATGGGTAAAATAAATTGGGTAGATTAAAATATTAGTGGTCAGTGAGAGGGAGGGGTATGGGATGTATGAGTTTTTTCTTTTTACTTCTTTTTCTGGAGTGATGAAAGTGTATTAAAAATATTCATAGAGATGAATACACAACTATGTGATGATGTTGTGAGCCACGGATTGTACACTGTGGAGGGACTATACATGTGTGAAGAGTTCTCACCAAAAATAGTTTTTTAAAAAAGAGACCTGCAGAATGGTGATCAGTTAAACATGGGCAATTTTAAAGTTCTAGAATAAGTTAAATACAACATCAAATAAGAGCCTTAATACAAAGCCTTAACACAAAGTAAAAGGTATTATTTTTTATTATACATCAAAATAAACCATAAGCAAGAGAAAGAACTAACTTCAAAGTTAACTCATCAAGATAATCAGATGCCTAGGTATCAGAAAAAAAGTCAAGCCAGGCCATGGTTTCTTTGACTTTACAGATAAAGAACAAGCAACAAAATAAAATATATATGAATAGGACCTCCTCAAAATTAAAAACCTTTGTGCATCAAAGGACTTTAAGAAAGTGAAAAGACAACTTACTCAATGGGAAAAAATACTGGAAGCCATATATCTGATAAAGGGTTTAATATCCAGAATATAGAAAGAAATTCTACAACTTAACAATAAGAACACAAACAACCCAATTTAAAAATGGGCAAAAGACTTGAATAGCCATTTCTCCAAAGAGGAAACACAAACGGCTAAAAAAGCACAAGAAAAGATGCTCAACTTCATTGGATATTAGGGAAGTGCAAATCAAAACCACAGTGAGATATTTCCACAGTAGAATGGCCCAAATTTAAAAAACAGAAAACTACAAGTCCTGTGGAGAAATAGAACACTCATTTATTGCTGATGGGAATGTAAAATGGCACAGCCACTGTGGCAATTTGGCAATTCCTCAGGTAGTCAAGTATGGAACTGTCATATGATCCAGCAATCCTGCTATTAAGTATATATTCAGACGAACTGAAAGCTGGGACCTAAACAGACCTGAACACAATATTCATAGAGTGATTATTTTGTACAATTGCCAAAAGATGGAAGTAACCCAAGTGTTCACTAAATGATGAATCAATAAACAAAATGTGGTATATACATACAAAGGAATATTATTCAGTAGTAAAAATCAATGAATTCCTAATGCATGCAGAACATGGATGAACTGTGAGGACATGTTGAGTGGTACAAAAGGACAAATACTGAATGATCCTGCTGTATAAACTAATTATAATAAGCAAACTCATAGAGCCAAAAATCTATAATATAGGTTACCAGCAAACAGATTGGAGTTAGAGAATGGGGAGCTGAGGCTTAGTCTATACAGAATTTCTATCTGGGCTGATGGTAAAGGTTTCAAAGTAGATGGTGATGATGGCAGTATATTATTGTTAATGTAAACGAAAGCACTGAAATATATCAATGAACGTGGTTAAAAGGGGAACTTCATGTTTGAATACAAATCAAACATAAGACTGTACAACAAAATGGACCATACTGTAAACAATAGACTATAATTAATAATAGGAGCATGAGAAGTTTTTCATGAATTGTAATAACCAATTCATTGTATTACTACACTAATACAAAGAGGTAACAGCAGGGTAGTATATGGGGAAAAAATACACCTAATGTAAATAACGGATGAAAGAAGTATTTTAATAAGCTTTCATCAATTATAACAAATGTAATTACTGTTGGAAAAAATACAACTATTTTTCAAAAGTTCTTTCATCTAAGGTGTTGTTGGTGGAGTGGTATACAGGAATCCTGTATTTTATACATGATTATTTTGTAACCTCACAATCTCGCTAATAAAAAATGGATTAGGTCTACGTATCTTATCTGGAAGTCTGTTCATGGTTTATTGTTTAGTGAGCAAAGCATGTTTCCCATTTTTATAAAACTGGCCAACCAATTTTGTGTATGCATGGTGTATAAGTTTGTATGAACATGGAGGAAGATGTGAAAATACACACCCCAGATGCTACCACTGGTTACTGGGTGTTAGAGTGATAATAGATTTTTTTTTTTTTTTTTTTGCATGGGCAGGCTCCAGGAATCGAATCCGGGTCTCTGGCACGGCAAGCGAGAATTCTGCCACTGAGCCACCATTGCACCACCCAATATTATTTTTATATACACATTCTTGGATTCTTTTAATGGTACAGTGCGAATAAATATATCCTACTTATGAAATCATTACAAAACTTTTAAATTTAAAATTGGTTTTAATAAAAGCTATTAACACAGCATAATTAATACATCTTAGTGCCAGATGAACATCTTTAAAATTGACTGTTGCCAAACATTAAATGCAGTCCCTGAAGCGAACTGCACAGACCTGTATAAAATAGGAAGATGGTATTTTAGTTCTTTGGTGACTAAAGCAAATACCATGCAATGGGTTGGCTTCCACAACCCATTTACTGGCTTACAGTTTTGAGACTAGGAGAAGTCCAAACAAAGGCATCATCAAGGTTTTGCTTTCTTTTCAAAGACTGGTAGTTCTGGGACTGGCTGTCCACGATCTTTTGTCCTAGCCTCCTCTATCACTCTGGCCTGTCCCTTCTATTTCCAGTTCTGCTGACTTTCAGCTTCTGACTCCTCCTCTTTGTGGCCCTCTTTTCTCTCTGTGACCTCCCCTATAAGACCTTCAATAATAGCATTATTGGGCTAACACCATATGTGAAGTAACCTCATCAAAAGAACATGTTTATCTGGGATACACACCTTCTAACCACCACAGATGGCAACTTAAGAAAATAATGTGGTTTATCCACTGGGGTTTTACAATTAGTATTTCATTAATAATTATATTTATATTTGAAAGACATGGCATACACACACATACCTTAGTAAAATGAATCAAGGGTGTGGTTACTTCTTATAATCTTCTGAATTTAATGCCAGGCCATGTTACAGAAACGAAGGCAGGAGCTAAGAAATATAGAGAAATATAGAGACAATCACAATCCTTCCTCATCGGACGGGCCCAGTGATTCCTCAACGAGGCGTCTGAGAGGTTGGCTGCGAGTCAAGACATAAAATCCCATGTCCCAGTTCACACTCATTATCTTCCTACCCCTCTTCTAAAATTCTCCCCCTTTTAAGGAACAGCCAATACCTAGTTAGACATTTCAGTCTTTCTTTGTCTCTTTCCGTTTTGCTTTTCCCTTTCCTCCAACCCTTTAGTTGTTAACTCGTCTCAGCTTTACCTCTGGAACGCTTCTGCCCTGGCCCTCTCTCCGCTCGTGAGTCACGTTTCGAGGGGACCAGCTCATAACGCCGGAGCCGCGCTGCCAAAAAACTCCAGAATACTTTGTCAGGTCTACTAGAAGTTCGCACTCAGCTCCTTCTGGCTTCTGGTCACCATTATATTCTGTCCCGTGGTGTGAAAGTCATTACCCCAGGAAAACCTGCGCCTTCTCCAGGAGCAGTGAACGTGGGCGGCCGGAAGTACGGCAGCCCGAGGAGCAGGGCCGGGGCGGGCCGGAAGTGGGAAGGCCAATGGAGACGCAGAGTTTCCAGGCAAAGGTCACGTGTCGAGTGGGCGGGAACTTCCCCAGCAGTGAACGGAAGGAGACCTCTTGCCTCAGCTGCTGAGAGGTTACATACTCTGACGGAAAGAAAAAAATAGAGGTGGAGCTAGAGTCTGGAAACTTCGAAATCTCTGGCGAAAGTGCTGGAAAGTAGATTTGTGAGATACGGCCGATGAGGTCGTGTGGTGAGTGAACCCCAGACCCAGCTAATTAGGAGAGAATAGACGGTGTGAAGGGCAGAGAAAGATCGCCGGGATTGGGTGAAACGTCGTCTCTTCAGCGATTGTCGTGTTAGAATGTGATGTTTATGGGGGAAGGGGGCTGAAGTAAGAAAATGCTATGTCGACATTGTTTTAGGAACATCGTTCGGCAACGGAATCTAACAGTATTAAAGGTAATTCAAATAACTCATTAGGTTTGTTTTAACCGGAAAACTTATACCCAAAAATCTTCAGAATCATTTGTGTTCTCGGTTGTTTAAGAAATTTGTTAAATAAAACAGTTGCGTTTTGGGTTGTTTAAGAAATTTGTCCTTAGTGTTTTAATCCAGAGGTTGGGTAGTTAAGAAGTTTAACTTGATGATAATTGCAGAAAGGAATAGATTTATAGCCATTAATGTAGGTAGGCTCTTCAGGTCTTCCGAACTGGGACCTTCACAGGCAAGGAAGTCGGTGAACTCCAGACAAATTTAAAGTAAATATAATGAAACGAAGTAAAGCCTGTTTGGATTAAAATGTGTATTTCATTGACTAAAACCTTACTGACTTGTAGCTTCCGTCTGAATTTCCCAACGCGTTATTTTGACTGATCAAAATACTAAGATAGATCTGATAAACTTGACTTTATTTAGAGCAGTTTTTTTTTTTTTAGCTCTAATTCCTCTCATTCCCACATGTAAGAACTATCCTGAAGTAATTTAGTGTTCTGAATTTTATTTAATGCTTCCTTGGATGGATTTGTGAATTTATCAGTAATGACCCAGGAGTAACAACACATCATAGTTGCTTTATTCCAAATGAGCTAGCTGTTAGGGAATTCTGATATCTGGCTTTTTATTTTATAAGTAAGAAAGACTGGAATCAATTTCCCAGATTCTATTCCACTGCTTCAGCAGGGTTCTGTCCTTGCTTATACGACATCAAGACCACTTAACATGTGTCTTATCCTGGGGAAGCAATTCTGCCAGTCTTGTGAACTCCAGCCTCTTTTGCAACAAAATAATCACGTTAAATGTATTTCAACTCATTGACTAGATGTTGTATAGATTCAACAATATGACAAAATATATTTAATTAAAGTATATTTTAATTTTAATTTTTTAATTTTTCTATTTCCAGAAGTTGAAATTTGTGCTCCTCTGAAAGAAAGGAAATACGTTTTCAGCATTCGAATTTTGTGCAATAGACTATATGAGGTAGAGTTCTACTGGCTCACTACTCTTTTACTAAGAATTTTATATTAAAAAAATTTCTGAATTCAGTATATAATTTTGCAGCAACCTAAGAGTCTAATTACTTTTAAATTTTACTTTTAAAATTACTTCCCACATACTTTAAAATGCCTGTTTTAGAAAGAAATTGTCAACATGAATTTGAAGCTGTCAGCAGAAAAAAAAATAAATTATTAGCAAGTTTGGGGTGCTTTTATTAACAATTTTGAGAGATTTTTCTTGAAAGGAGTGGGGAAAAAGCAATCCCATCTATCTTTATAATAGTAACAGCATGCTTTGAGCAGTTACTAGGGCAAAAACTTTGATATTTTAATGGATTATATAATTTCATCGTCAGAACCACTCCGTGAAGTAGATATTATTATTAATATCCCAATTTTACAGATTAGAAAACTAAATTCTAGAGAAGTTAAATGGGTTGTTTTGTTACAGCCAAGATTCAAACCCAGGAAAATGAAGAAAGTATTTGGAGTAGTAGTAGTAACAATGAACAAACAATGAACTTCTTAGTTCATTGTTTTTGTGATCTTAATTAACAAGTTAAATTCTAGTTTTCTTGATAACCTTGTCCCCATCTACCATGAAATAAATTCTCCAATATAACAAAAATTGTGTTACATTTTATAAGAAATAAGAAAAGACATATATATAGCATCTTCAGGTTTTATTATTCTCTCAGTTCTAAGGTAAGCAAATGTATTGTTATACAGTGTGCATGGTAGGAAAGCAGATGTCATCATGACATCGAAATATTTACAAATATATTGATCACTTGCAAAATTAATATACACTTAGGGCGGGCCGTGGTGGCTCAGCAGGCAGTTTTCACCTGCCATGCCAGAGACCCGAGTTCGATTCCCAGTGCCTGCCCGTGCAAAACAACAACAAAAAATTAATATATACTTAAATATCCTCAAACTTTTATCTTTGTCCATGGTATCTTATTTTCATGTTGATTGTGCACCACACTCCATGACACAATACAGATGTGATATTAATCAATGGAAAATCTTGCAAATGAAGCAGGATTTTTAAAAGTTCATGAAAACAGTGTTGAAGAAACACTTAAATGACAGGTGAAATTATTGTCAAATGAAGATCTTGCAAAATTAGATCCATTAATAGACACAAGGAAGAAAATGGTTTTAATACCAAAGGAGTTGGAGATCCTTTGGGTAAAGTTTTCAAATATTTTCTAAAAACATCTTCTTTAAAATCAAAGGTGAAATAATATTTTATGCATATTATCATATAGTATAGTTTGTGGGAAATTATGACAAAAAGCAATTAAAATAGCTAAATTTTATAAAATATAAAACTTAATTTTCATAACTTTTTATTTCATTTTTTAGGATAAAGTACTAATTAAACACTCTATCCTATTTACTATGAACCTCTGGTCCTCATATTAACTGTAAATTGGCTTTAAGTGACCTTTTCTCTGTACCATGTATGCTTGAACAATGAGGACCTCTTATTTCACTTTTTCTAATACCTTTGGCAAACATAAAACTCCTGGGGAATGATGTAATAAACTATCATTTGTCCAAATGCATTAGAATAATGAATTTTAAAGGAATCTAAGACTTATTGGGGAAGACTTCAAAGAGGAGGTATTGTTTAATATGGACCTTGAAAGATGGTTAGGATTTTGATAGGTAGAGATAGTAGGACATTTCATGCCTGTGGACATGGCATTGATGAGGGAGTGGCCACTGAGTGTTAAGGGGATTAGTAAGGATATTAACCCTTTTAGGGAGTATTCAAAAATGATGGAAATAAATTTGGAAAAAAATGACGGAGTCAAATTACAGAGAACTTTGACTAATTTAGAAGTATACTTAACTGATTTAACATACCTTTTAGAGACAGGGTTTTCTTTATTGGTTATATATTTTTAAAAACATTTTCCTGGTTGTATCAATTGCAAAGGTATAGAAACCCAAAACTTAAGATATCTACTTTATACTGCTAAGTGAAAAAAAGCCCATTCCTAAATGTTATATAAATGGTGTATGGTCCCGTTTTTTTTTGTCAGACACACACATATATTTTTGTCTTACATAGATATAAATCTGTAGGAAAAAAAATACATCAAACCATTACTGATGATCTCTAGGGATTATCAGGGGCCTTGGTTTATTGGGAACCTTGACTT
>PVIY010046993.1:0-18018 GCA_004026745.1 Myrmecophaga tridactyla
AGAAGTAGGGGCTCCAGGTCCACAGCGGACCAGAAGCCATGGGAGCTCTGTTCTGCCTGGAGCCTACTGAGAAGGGGTAGCGCTTGTGGACGCTTAGGTTGCTCTGCGCGCTCCACAGGTCCGGGTTCTGCGCGCCCCTAGAGCCTCGGCCGGCTGAGACGCCCACCTCCCCGAGGCTGTGGCTTGCCCTGGACGCAGCCCTAGGAACGTGGAGCTCGGCGGGTAAACCTCAGTCTGCGAGCACCAGCAACTCCGCAGCACAGCTTCCATGGCTCACATCCTCTAGCTGGTAGGCAACGCCATCGTTGTTGCAGGCGACCTGAGGTGAGGGGGCGTTGCTGCTTCCTTCCAGACATACAGCAAATCCTCCAGCCCCTCAGTAAAGCACGGCAGCTCTTCAGGCCCACTGGTCGCAGGACCACTTTGCTCTCAAATTTGGGGTGGGGGTGGGGGGCAGGAGGCCCCAGCAAGCAGGAGGCAGAGGAGACTGACTTGGGGCCAGAGGGGTGTCCAGCCGTGGTCCGTGGTGCAGCCCCCGCCTCAGAGGCCCGGGGCTCAGCCCCTCCACACCTGGGCCCTGGCACTGTCCATGGCTGGGGTGGCAGCTGGGGCCGCTGGACACAGCTGACCAAGCCCTTCCCGTCCCTGCACCTCCAAGTGGCAGCTGCCTGCTTTTTTGTTTTGTTTTTTATTCTCCCTTTTAAAATTATTTTTTATTTTTTATGGGTTTACAGAAAAAAAAAACAAGCAGAAAGTAGTCTGCCCATATTACCTCCCACACACACATATGCACAATTTTCCCCAATTATTAACGTTTTGTATTAATGTGGAAAATTCGTTATAATTGATAAACCAATATAATTATACTTTTATTATTAATTAGAGCCTATAGTTTACATAAAGATTCACTCTTTCCTATGGGTTTTAAGTAATTTTTTATTGTGGTAACATAAAAATTTCCCTTCTTGATTGTAATGATTTGAGTCTTTTGTTTTTTGCCTGTGCAGTGTAGCTAAAGATTTATGAATTTATTTTATTTTATTTATTTATTTTTTTAAATTTGCATATGGGCAGGAGGCACCAGGGATCGAACTCCAGACCTCCAGCACGGCAGGTCGGAGCTCTGCCTGC
This sequence comes from Myrmecophaga tridactyla, assembly GCA_004026745.1. Taxonomy (NCBI): domain Eukaryota; kingdom Metazoa; phylum Chordata; class Mammalia; order Pilosa; family Myrmecophagidae; genus Myrmecophaga; species Myrmecophaga tridactyla. Next base: position 1,132 of record PVIY010046993.1, read on the forward strand.
TGAGCCACGGCAGCCACCCAAGATTTATGAATTTTGTTGATCTTTTCAAAGAAGTAACTTTTGATTTCATTGCTTTTCACTATTGACTGTTCTATACTTCATTTATTTATGCTCTAGTCTGTATAATTTCCATTATTCCTTTTACCTTGCATTTATTTTTCTTTTTTTACTTTCATAAGGTGGTAGGTTAAGTAATGTTTTGAGTACTTCTCTTTCATTGTAGGTCTCATGACTATAAATTTCTCTATAAGAACTGTTTTAGCTGTATACAGTAGGTTTCATCTCAAAGTATCTTCTAATTTCCTTTTTGACTTTTTTTAAACCCATTGATTATTTAGTGGTATGTGGTTTAATTTTCATGTATTTGTGAATTTCCTAAATTTCCTTCTCCTTTTGATTTCTAATTTAATCACATTGTGGGAGAACATATTTTAAATGGTTTGAATCTTTTAAAATTTATTGAGATTTGTTTTGTGGCCAAACACATGGCATATCATGGGGAATGTTCCCTGTGCACTTAAGATGAATGTGTTTTGTTTGTTGGGCAGTGTGTTCAACAAATATCTGTTAGGTCTAGTTGGTTTATAATGTTATTAAAGTCTTCCATCTGCCTAATTATACTCACTATTGAAAGTGGAGAATTGACATCTCCAACAATTATTATTGAATTGTCTAATTTCCCATCAACTCTGTCAGATTTGCATCATATATTTTGTGGCTCTGTTTTTAAGTGCATATGTTCTTACAATTGTATATTTGTAATAGTCAATCTTATGGATTGACTATTTTATTATTTTAGAACTTATAGTCTCTTGTCCAATATTAACATAGCTCTTCCAGCTCTCTTTTGATTACTATTTATAAGGTATATCTTTTTCTATCCATGTACTTTAAACTATTTGTGTCTTTGATTCTAATGTATGTCTGTTACAAATGCTATATAGTTGGAATTTTTTTTTACTTTTTTAAAAATGGTTTCTTATTGTTAAATCTAACATATATACAAAGAAAGGAAAGAAAACACAATGATTTCAAACTACACTTCAACAAGTAGTTATAGAACAGATTTTGTTATGGGTTACCATCGCACTATTTCAGATTCTTCCTTCCAGCTGCTCCAAAACTAGAAGAGGCTAAAAGACAATTTTTTTCTCTTTTGTGAAAAATAACATACAAAAACACAATAATTTCCAAAGCACATCGCAACAATTAATTGCAGAACAGATTTCAGAGTTTGGTATGGGTTATAATTCCACAATTTTAAGTTTTCTAGTTGCTCTAAGATAATGGAGACTGAAAGAAATGTCAATATAAAGATTCAGCACTCATAGTCACTTGTTAAACCCTGCCTTCTCTGTATAACTCCACCATCACTTTTGATCTTTCTCCCACCTTTTAGGGGTATTTGGGCTATGCCCATTCGAACTTTTTCATGTTTGAAGGGGTTGTTGATAATATGGGCTAGGGGATGGAAACAGTTGATGTTCTGGAGAGGCTGGCCCCTCTGCATTTCAGGACTTATCTGGTCTAGGGATCCATCTGGAGGTTGTACGATTCTGGAAAGTTACCCTAGTGCATGGAACATTTGTAGAATCCTATATATTGCCCTAGGTTTTCTTTAGGATTGGCTGGAATAGTTTTGGTTGGGGTTTTGCAAGTTATGATAGGTAACTATTCTAGTTTGCTAGCTGCTTGCTGGAATGCAATATACCAGAAACAGAATGGCTTTTAAAAAGGGGAATTTATTAAGTTGCTAGTTTACAGTTCTAAGGCCATGAAAAATGTCCCAATTAAAGCAAGTCTATAAAAATGTCTAAATTAAGGCACCAATAGATTACCTTCACTCCAGAAAGGCTGATGAAGGTCAGGGTTTCTCTCTCAACTGGAAAGGCACATGGTGAACATGGTGATGTCTGCTAGCTTTCTCTCTGGCTTCTTGTTTAATGAAGCTCCCCTGGGGACATTTTCCTTCTTTATCTGTGAAGGTCTCTGGCTACGTGGGCTCTTGTGGTTCTCATGGTCCTTGTGGCTCTGCCCCAAATGCTTCCTCTTTTAAAGGATTCCAGTAAACTAATCAAGACCCACCGGGAATGGATGGAATCATATCTCCCTCTAATCCAAGGTTAATACCCACAACTGGGTGAGGCATAGCTCTGTGGAGATCATCTAACCAAATTCCCAACCTATAGTACTGAATAGGGATTAAAAGAAACAGCTGCCTCCATGAGATGGATCAGGATTAAAACATGGCTTTTCTAGGGTACATAAATCCTTTCTAATGGCACACTCTCTTAAGTCTTGCACCTCCCCCCGTTATTTACCCCTGGTGTTGCCGTGATTGATGTTTTCCTGTTAAACATAGCCCATAGCATGCAATAGCAGTTTTCCCCCTAAACCCCAAAATTATACACTCTTTATACAAGACTCATAGCTTTGAAGCAGTTCATGGAAGAACTTATTTGTATTTGTAGTGTTAATCAGTGGGACATATAGGTCTATACAACTCCTTTCAATCATGTTCATCTTCGATATGGTAATATTACTTACAGACCCACTAGTGAACCACCCTCACTTCTACCTACTCCCTTACATTTGAGTTCAACCTCATTAACTGTTCACCCATCTCTAGCTTCCATGTATCTCTTGGTCCCCTATAATCTGTATTAAAAGCCTCTGATTTTACCTTTACCATGGTCATAAAAATGGAATCACACAGTATCTATCCTTTTGTGTCTGGCTTATTTCACTCAGCGTTATGTCCTCAAGCTTCATCCATCTCGTCATGTGCTTCAGAACATTATTTCATCTTACTGCTACATAATGTTCCATTGTATGTGTAGACCACATTTTGTTAATCCACTTGTCTGTTGGGCACTTGAATTGTTTCCATCTTTTGACCATGGGAGTGTCAGACAAAGGGAGAAGTGCTCAAGATTTCAACTTTTTTAAGTGAAGGCAAATGTGAACCAGCCACTAATCCCCATGCCTCAGCCCCATGGTGGTAGCTGTGGAAGCAAGTTGGCTTCAGAAACACGGCCCAGACTTTGGGAGAAGTTTGCTGGGGCCAGGATGACCAGAGAAAACCTCATCCTCCAAAAGTTGGAGTTGGAAGACAAGATTGATCTGGGAAGTCCCTGAGAAACCAGTGTGAACATTAGCCTTGGTTTTGGTCACATGAGCAGTGTGACATCTTACCTCCCACCAGCATCTACCATGCTATTTTTGGTTGGTTTCTTTTCTTCTCTTTTCCTTTCTTTTCTTTAATGTGTTTCTTGGTCTGTGCATAACTTAAGGACCATCATGAACAAAAGTCTGTTTTGTTCCTCTCAGCAGCAGTGTCCTCTGCTTCACATTATGTGGCCTCACACTACTGGGACATAAAGAACCAGTATTCTTTTGTTTGGGTTCCTTGGTTTTATTTTTCCTTGTAGGTTTGTTTGTTTTTTTTTTGTCTGGAAGATCCTGAAGGACATCATGGATGCTGGCCTCAGTTTCAGCCACAACAGCAGCAGCTTCCAGCTTTCTACTGGCATCTCCTGAGAGAGTTGGAGAAACAGCTTACCTTTTCTTATGTAGATAGACATTTTGCTTGGTTTTTTTGTTGTTGTTGTTGTTTGTTTGTTTTTAACTTTTTCTCCCTTTCATTTTTTCTTCTCCCTCTCCTCTTTTTTCTTGGTCTGGAAGACTGAGAGATGGGAGAACAAGATTTCCAAAGTGACCACAACATAACACTGAATGTCCAATTCTCAAAAAAAAAAAAAAAAAAAAAAAAAAAAAAAAAAAAAAAAAAAAAAAAAAAAAAAAAAAAAAAAAAAAAAAAAAAAAAAGATAAAATGTACAAGGACACAGGAAACTATGACTTAATCACATGAAAACAAGAAATAGAAACTATCTTGGAGAAAGACCAGCCACTGGAACTTCTAATCAATGATCTTAGAACAGCCCTCTTAACTAGTATCAATGAACTAAAGGAAAAAAATGGACAAAGAACTAAAGAAAACTAGGAAAACAGTACATTAATAAAATGAAAATTCAATAATGAGATAGGAAATATAAAGAGGAACCAAATGGAAATTCTAGAGATGAAAATTACTATAAATAAAATGAAAATTCCAAACACAGGGTTCAACAGAAGATTGGAACTGGCAGAAGAAAGGATCAGCGAACTTGAAGATTTTACTATTGAAACTGTCCAGTGTAAGGAACAGAAAGAAAAAAGAATGAAAAAAAAAAAAAAAAAAACAAAAAACCAAAAAAAAAAAAAAAAAAAAAAAAAAAAAAAAAAAAAAAAAAAAAAAAAACACCCAAAAACCCAAATAGTGGCTGAGGAACTTGTGGGACACTATCAAGCATGCCAATATACACATTATAAAAGTCCTAAAAGAAGAAGTGAGAGAGAGAAAGGGGCAGAAACAGTACTTGAAGAAATAATGGCCCCAAACTTCCCAAATCTAATCAAAGATATGAATATACAAATCCAAGAAGTTCAACAAACTCTAAGCAGGATAAACTGGGAGAATTCCACAGAGATATATTATATCAAACTATTGAATGCCAAAGACAAACATATAATCTTGAAAACAACAAAAGACAAGTAATCCATCACATACAAGAGATCTTTAGTAAGATTAACATATGATTTCTCATTAGAAATCATGGAGGCCAGAATGTATTGGGATGAGATGTTTAAAATGCTGAAAGAAAAAAAATGTCAACCAAGAACAATATATCTTCAAAACTGTCCTTCAAAAATGAGCAATAAATTCAGACATTCCAGGTACCCCAAACCTGAAGGAATTCATTGCAACTAGACCTGCCTTCTCAGAAATGCTAGAAGGAATCCTTCAATTTCAAAGGAAAGGACACGAGACAGTAACTTAAAGCTCTATGAAGAAATAAAGACTTTTGCTATGCATAAATATATGAATAAATAAAACTGTCAGTATTATTGCATTTATCATTTGTTATGCAGTCTTTTACTTCTTAAGCAGCTTAAAAGCTAAGTGCATAAAAAGTAATCATAAACCTTTGTTGCTGAGCACAGAATATATAAAGATGTAATTTGTGACAAGAACAATATAAAGGAAAGGAATGGAGGAATATAAGAACAGAGTGAGTGTAAACTATTGAAGTTAAGTTGGTTTCAATATAAACTAAATTGAAATAGATATAAAGTTGTCTTAGTTTCCAAGCTGCTAAGATGAATACTATGCAGTAGCTTGGCTTAAATAACAAAAATTTATTGGTTCATTGTCGTGAGGCAAGGAGAAGTCCAAAATTAAGGTGTCAGCAAAATGATACTTTCTTCCTAAAGTCTGTGGAATGGTAGGACTGGATGCCAATGATCCTCAATCCTTGGCTGTTCTGTCACATGGCAATGCATATCGCAATGTCTTCTTCTTTCTTCTCCAGGTTCCATTGACTTCCAGGTCCTGCCTCTGGCTTTCTCTCTAAGTCTGAATTTCATTCTGCTTATAAAGGACTACAGTAGTCCATAGTAAAGCCTGACCTGATTCACCTTAAGTGAAGTAACATCTTTAAGATATCCTATTTACAATGAGTCCACACCCACCAGAATGCGGACCAAGACTAAGAGCATGTCCAAACTGGGATGCACATTTCAACCTAATGCAGATGTTAAATATAATCCCCACTGTAACAAAAAAGACTGTATCTTAAAAATCTATACAAAAGGAAATGAGAAATTATTAAAAATGGCTCATTACAAAAGATCATCTTAAATGACAAGGAAGGTAGAAGCAGAAGAAAGGGAAACTGAAAAAGGTATGACATGCAAAAACAGTTAGCAAAATGGCAGAAGTAAGTTTGCCTTATCAGTAATTACTTTAAATGTAAATTGATTAAACTCTTTAATCAAAAGCAGAGGTATTAGTCAGCATTTTCCAGAGAAACAGAACTACAGAGAAACATATATATATAATATCATAGTAAATATTTATTATAGGAATTGGCTCATATAACTGTGGAGATGGGCAAGTCTGAATTCCATAGGGCAGACCACAAACTTGGAAATCCAACGAGGGCCTTTGATAAATTCCCTAGGTGAAGCTGGCTGGGTGAAATAGAGATGAAAATTCTTCTTGCTGACTGCTGAAATCATCAGCTATACCTTTAAGGCCTTCAACTGATTGAATAATATTTTGCTCATTGTTGAAGGCAATCTTCTTAATTGATTATAGATATAATCAGTTATAGATACAATCAAATTATTGATTTATACCACGAAATATCCTCACAGTAACAATCAGGCTACGCTTGCTTGACCAAACAACTGGACAGCAGAACCTAGCCAAATTGACACATTAACTTAATCATCCAAGCAGATATTGGTAAAATGGATTTTTTAAAGCAAGATTCAACTATATACAGTTTATATGAGACTTAACTGAAATCAAAAGGCACAAACAAGTTGAAAGTAAAAGGATGGAAAAGGAAAAGCAACCAAAAGAAAGTTGGGGAAGCTATAGTAATATCACACTTTGAGTCATAAACTGTCACAAAACAAATAATCTCATTGTATACTAATGAAAGGATCAATGTAACAAGAAGATACAACAATTGTAAACATCTATACAACTAAGAATAGGGCCTCCCAAATATATAAAACAAACATTGACAGAATTGAAAGAAAAAATAGACAGCTCTACAATAATTGTTGGGGATTCTAGAACACCACTTTCAATACTAGATAGAACAGCTATACAGAAGATCAAAAAGTAAATAGAGACTTGGTGCTAAAATGGTGGCTTGGCAAGGTGTGGGATTTAGTTTGTCCTCCAGAACAGCTACTATATAACCAGGAATAGTACAGAACAGCTCCTGGGGCCACATCAGTGACCAGAAACACAGTGTACCCCAGTCTGGACCAGCTGGACTGGCTGCGAGCACCCCCAGAACCCAGGAAGAGTCTGCTGAAGTTAAAGGTACCACATCACCTTATGCTGGTGGGACTTGCAGGCAGACAAGCGCCACATACTGGGCAGGATAAGAAAAACAGAGTCCAGAGACTTCACAGGAAAGTCTTTCAACTTGCTGGGTCTCACCTTCAGGGAAAACTGACACAGGTGACTCTTTCCTCCTGACAGGAGGCCAGTTTGGTCTGGGAAAATCTGTCTGGGGTCTATAATACCTAAGTAGACCCTCCTAAGGGTGGGGGGAAAAGGCACCATACAGGCAGGGCAAGAAACAAGAAAACAAGAACTGAAAAATTCTCCTCTGTTAAACAAAACCTAAGCTAGTGGTCCAGAAAAAGCTGAACGGAATGTCAAAGAGCAGACAGATAACAAATTCATCCAGCAAGAAAACCCTAGGTAAAAGAAGTGAAAATAATCTCCAGAATAAACAATTAAAGTAATTAAATGCCTAGACACCAGCAAAAAATAACAAATCACACTAGGAAAATTGAAGATATAGCCCAGTCAAAGGAACAAACCAACAATTCCAATGAGATACAGGAGTTGAAATAATTAATTCAGAATGTACAAACAGATGTGGAAAACTTCATCAAGAATCAAATCAATGAATTGAGGGAGGATATAAAGAAGTCAAGGAATGAACAAAAAGAAGAAATCGAAAGTCTGAGAAAACAAATCACAGAACTTATGGGAATGAAAGGCACAGTAGAAGAGATGAAAAAAACAATGGAAACCTACAATGTTAGATTTCAAGAGGCAGAAGATAGGCTTAATGAACTGGAGGACGGAACATCTGGACTCTGTAGCTTTTTCCAAAATAGTTCACTCTTTTTTTTAAAATTTTTAAAAATGTAACAACATACAAACATGAACATTCTTACCATATGATCATTCCATTCTTGGAATATAATCAGTAACTCACAATATCATCACATAGTTGTATATTCATCGCCATGATCATTTCTTAGAACATTTGCATCAATTCAGAAAAAGAAAGAAAAAGAAAAAAGAAAAAAACTCATATATACCATACCTCTTACCCCTCCCTCTCATTGACTGCTAGTATTTCCATCTACCCAATATATTTTAGCCTTTGTTTCCCCTGTTTTTTTCTATACCCCTTACCACTCCCTTTCATTGATCACTAGCATTTCAATCTACTAAATTTACAAAATAGTTCACTCTTAAAGGGTTCCAGTAAGTAACACCACCTTGAATGGCTGGAGACACATCTCCATGGAAACCATCTAATCAAAAATTACCCCCCACAATTAGGTGGGTCATATCTCCATGGATAATCAAAAAGCTTCCACCTGCTTATTGTAAAGGGTCTTAGATAGTAGACTCTTACACCAGTCACATATATTCAGGAGGTGTAACTGTTAATTCTAAATTACGAGATAACTGAGCTGTTTGTATATAACGGTCTTTCCCAGAAACTTCGAGTATTTATGTGACACCTGAGACTCAACTCAGAGTTAGAGCTCTGAGGCTATGAGGGTCAGTAGTACCCCATACAGCAACTGTTAAAAAGTTGACAAAGTGATCAGACATTGAGTAGAGATATGAATGAAGCTGATCTGAATGAAACTGATCTGGATAGGACTAAGGTATATTAGAAGACTGGGTAAAGGATGATATTGTTCATATTTTAAAACTTCAAGTTCTGTGTGAGACTAAAGGGAGAGATGTTTATTTGGTGCAAACTTTATATTTCAACTAGTGCATTTCCTAATTTAACTTGTATGGTCAGTTTAGTTGAACACCATAAATATATGGAATCTTGAATAAGACATGAGATTTTATTGGTTTGTCCAGGTTAGTGTGATTTGGGGAGTGAATAAAGAAGTATTTGCAAAGTCGCCATGGGGAATGGGGAGAAAGGAGGAAATATTCAACCTCCCTAACTGGAGAATTTTTTATATTCTCACAAGCAGTGGGGACAACCAAATCCATAGGCTGAGCTCTGGATCTTGGGGTTCAACCCTATGAAACTTATTTCTGCAAAGGATAGACTAAACCTACTTAAAATTAGGCCTAAGAATCACCCCAGAGAACCTCTTTTGTTGCTCAGATGTGGCCTCTCCAAGCCAACTCAGCAGGTGAACTCACTGTTCTTCCTTCCAACATGGGACATGACTCCCACAGGTACAAATCTCCCTGGCAACGTGGGACAGAAAGCCCAGGATAAGCCGGTACCCAGCATCAAGAGATTGAGAAAGACTTCTTGACCAAAAGGGGGAAGAGAGAAATGAGACACAATAATAATTCAGTGGCTGAGAGATAGTATATTGGAGTGGCTAGAGGGAAGTACCTGAAACTGTTGAGCTGTGTTCCAGTAGCCTAGATTCTTGAAGACAATTGTATAAAGATACAACATTTACAATGGGACTGTGTGACTGTGAAAATCTTGTGTTCTGATGCCACTTATATCCAGGACAAATGAGTAAAAAATATGGATTAAAAAAATAAGTAATAAGGGGGTGTCCTAGTTTGCTAGCTGCTGGAATGCAATATACCAGAAATGGAACAGCTTTTAAAAAGGAGAATTTACTAAGTTGCTAGTTTACAGTTTAAGGCTGTGAAATTGTCTAAATTAAAACAAGTCTATAGAAATGTCCAATCCAAGGCATCCAGAGAAAGATACCTTGGTTCAAAAGGTCGATGACATTCAGTGTTTCTATCTCAGCTGGAAGGGCTCATGGCAAACATGGTGGTGTCTGCTAGATTTCTCTCCAGGCCTTTTGCTTCATGAAGCTCCCAGGGAGGCATTCTCCTTCTTCATCTCCAAAGGTCGCTGGCTGGTGGACTCTGTGGTTTTCTTGTCATTCTGTCATGATTCTGCAGCTCTCTCCTCGTTCTCAAAAGGAACTCTTCCAAAATGTCTCCTCTTTTATAGGATTCCAGTAAACTAATCAAGACCCATGTAGAATGGATGGAGACATGTCTCCATTTAATCGAGTTTAATACCCATAACTGATTGTATCACATCTCCATGGAGACAATCTAATCAAGTTTCCAACCTATAATACTGCATAGGGATTAGAAGAAACTGTTGTTCTCACAAGATTGATTAGAATTAAAACATGGCTTTTCTAGGATATATAAATCCTTTGAAACTAGCACAGGGGGTCAAAGGGTAAAATAAATTGATTGGATGGAAACACTAGTGGTCAATGAGAGATAGGGGTACAATGTATGGTATATATGCGTTTTGTCTTTTTTCTTTTTATTTCTTTTTCTGGAGTGATGCAAATGTTCTAAAAAATGATCATGATGATGAATATACTACTATATGATGATATTGTGAGCCATTGATTGTACACCATGTATAGAATGTATGTATATGAAGATTTCTCAATTTAAAAAAGTGCAAAAAAAAAAAAAAATCTCCCACCCAGCAATACTGAATGAGAATTAAAGAACTTGGCTTTTCTAGGGTACATGGCAGATTCACACTGGCACACCACCTTTCTGGATTGACCTCATCTGGCTCCCCAGGGTGTGATACCCTAATGGGGAAGAAACTGAAGGTAGAAAGTCTTCAAAAAGAAGCAAAGGGGAGGTTAAACTGAACTGTTAAAGACAGGAGGGTCCCAGAACTGTAAACTATAAGGAAAATGGGGTACTGAGCGAGGGACAGAAATTAAACAAATCACAGGAGGTAAGGAGAAAATTCTGCACAAAAACCATAAAAGGGAAAATCTACCAAGAAGAAATAGCAATCAGGAATATCTATGCACTTGCCTCTCTCAAAAATACGAGAGGCAAACACTGGCAAAACTGAAGGGAGAAATAATCACCTTTACCATAATGGCTTGAGACCTCAATACATCATTCTCATCAATAGATAGGACATTTATACAAAAGATCAATAAGGAAACAGAGAACTTGAAGAATGTGATAAATGAACCAGCCCTAACAAACATATACAGAACACTGTACCCTCAAATGGCAGGATATACATTCTTCTCAAATGCACACGGATCATTCTCTAGGATGGGCCACATGTTGGGCCACAAAACAAGTTTCAATAAATTTAGAAAGATTGCAATTATACAAAGTATCTTCTAGGACCATAATATAATGAAATTGGAAATCAATAACAGACAAAGAACTGGAAAATCTGCAAACATATAGAAGTTGAATAATACTCTCTTAAACAATCAGTGGGTCAAGAAGAAATTGCAAGGGAAATCAGTAAATCCTGAGAAATACAAAGTGCCAACAATAAAGGAGTATATGTGAATACTGTCTTTTTTCTGTAAACCTACAATTTCTCTAATGTAAAAAACTTTAAAAAAGGATATATTTCAGAAAAAGGGAAGAAATAGAAATCCTCAAGAAACTTATAACAAGCACAGAGATTGAATCATTAATCAAAAACCTTCCATCAAATAAAAGCCCAGGAACAAATGGCTTCATTGATGAGCTTTACCAAACATTCAAGGAAGAATCAACATCAATCCTTACCAAACTCTTCTAAAAAATTTAAAAAGACAGAATACTTCCTAATTAATTTTATAAAGCCAAAATTACCCTGAAACCAAAAACTATAAGGACATCAAAAGAAATGAAAATTACAGATTAGTATCCCTATGAGTAAAGATACAAAAATCTTCAATAAAATACTTGAGAACTAAATCCAACTGCATCTTAGAAGGATTATACACCATGGCTAAGTGTGATTTATTCTGGGAATGCAGGGTCATTCAACATAAGAAAATTAATCAATATACTATACCACATGTAGGGTGAAGAAAAAAATTATCTCAATTGATGCAAAAAAGACATTTGATAAATTAGCACCCATTCTTGATAAAAATCCTCAGAAGACTAGGAATACAAGGCGTGCCAATTTGAAAGGACTTATGTTCCCTAGAAAAGCCATGATTTAATCCTAATCCAATCTTGTGGAGGCAGCCATTTCTTTTAAGCCCTGTTTAGTACTGTGTGTTGGAAGCTTAATTAGGTTATCTCAATGGAGATGTGACTCGCCCATTTGTGGGTATTAACCTTGCATTAGATGGAGATGTGACTCCATCCATTCCAGGTGGGTCTAGATTACTTTACTGGAATCCTTTAATAGAGGAAACGTTTTGGAGAGAGCCAGGAGATCCATCAGAGTCAAGAGAGGACAGAGTCATGAGAGCCTACGCAGCCAGGGACCTTTGGAGATGAAAAAGGAAGCACCCCTGGGAGAGCTTCATGAAACAAGAAGCCTGGAGAGAAGGCTAGCAAACTAGAACAGATGGGAACTCCCTCAACCTGATAAAGATCATTTATCAAAAACTGATGACTGACATCATACTAAATGATGAAAGACTGAAAGATTTTTCTCCTAAGGTCAGGAATGCTCCCTTTCAATATTGTACCATTCAGTATTGTACCAGAACTCCTAGCCAAATTTTAGGCAAGAATAAGGAATAAAACATATCCAATTTGGAGAGAAAAAAATAAAACTCTGATGCAAATGTTCTAAGAAATGATCATGGTGATGAATATACAACTATGTGATGATATTGTGAACCACTGATTACACACCAAGTATGGAATGTTCATATATTAAAAATGTTCATATTTGTATGTTGTTTGATTTTATCAATTAAAAAAAGAAGAAAAACTCATTCAATTTGAAGATGACATTATTTTATATATAGGAAATTCAAAAGAATTCATGAGAAAACTAGTAAAGCTGACAAATGAATTCAGCAAAGTAGCTAGTCTACAAGATCAACATGCAAAAAAAAGCAGTGTTTTTATACATAGCACTGAACAATTAAATTAAATTAAATTAAATTAAATTTGAAAACAATTCCATTTAAAATAGAATCTATAAGAAAAATATCTAGGAATAAATCTAACTACACATGAAATACTTGTAAACTGGAAACTACAAAATGCTGCTGAATGAAATTAAACAAGACTTGAGTTGTTGGCAAAACATACATGTAAATGGATTTGAAGACAATATTTGTAAGATGTAAATATTACCCAAGGATTCCCAAATATCCAAAACAATTCTGAGAAAGAAGAAAAAAAGATGGAAGACTCACAATTCCTGATTTCAAAGTGTACTACAAAGTGACAGTAATGAAACAGTGTGGTATTGGCATAAGCATAGACAAATAGACCAATGAAACAGAATTGAGAGAACAGAAATAGTCCTGCACACCTCTGGTAAATTGTTTTTCACAAGGGAGACAAGTGGATGCAATGGGGGAAAAATAAGTCTCTTCAACAAATGGTGTTGGGAGAAACTGGATATCCACATGCAAAAGAATGAGGTTGGACCCTTACCTCATATCATATACAAAAGTCAACTCAGAAAGGATCAAGTTTAGTTTCTAGTATATTAGAATAGCTAGAAGGAAATACCTAAAAATGTTAAACTGTTATCCAGCAGACTTGATTCTTGATGATGACTGTATTACTCTATCACTTTTATCGTGTGGCCGTGTGATTGTGAAAACCTTGTGATTGGAGACAGAAACAGGGTAGAGAGTGGGCATTGATGCTAAAGGAATACAGATTGCATAACAGGATTGAGTGTGAAAGTTCAGAAATGGATAGCACAATACTACCTGACTGTAGCACAATCATATAAGTACATTGAATGAAACCGAATGTGAGTATGATAGAGGGGAGAAGGGATAGAGGCATACATAGGAAACCAGATGGAAAGATAGGAATTAAGATGGAGATGGTATAATTTAGGAATGCCTGGAGTGTTCAATAATAGTGATTAAATATACAAATTAAAAAATGTTTCTGCATGAGAGAGAACAAGTGAATGTCAGTATTGCAGATATGTTAAAAATAGAAGGTATATGGGAAAAAGTACAATCAATGTAAGCTAAGGCCTATAGTCAACAATGACATTATAATATGCTTCACTGAATATAACAAAGGCATTATGCAAAAACTAAATGTCAACAAGCGGGGGGCATGGGAAAGGGGTCTGGATTCTTTGCGGAAGAAAAGGAAATGTCCACAGATAGAGTATGGTGGTGAAGGCATGTCTATATACTTAGTCTGGCTTGTATGATGTGTGAATAAAACTGTTTAAAAATGAAAACAAACAAACAAACCTTGGAATTGACACTCCTTTTATCACGTATAAAGGCAGATAAGTAATTAAATGAAGACAATAAGTAAATAAATGAATAAACAAATAGATAATGGGGAGAATAAGAAGTAGGGGATATTTTGGGTGTTATTTTTATTTTTGTTTTACTTTATTTTGAGAGTAATGAAAATGTTCTAAAATTGATTGCAGTGATAAATGTACAGCTATATGATGATACTGTGAGTCACTGATTATAAACCTTGGATGGAATATATGTTTCATCAATATATCTCAATAAAATTGCTTTAAAAAACTGTATGTGGGAAATGGGTTGTTTGCCAACAATGTGAAACAAAATGCAAAATGTTAACTTAATTACAAGTGTGAGAATTTTTAAAAAAGGATCAAGAACCCAATCATAAAAGGTAAAACTATAAAATGTTTAGAAAATAACATAGGGACAGTTCTGCATGACCTGGAATTTGACAATGGATTCTTAGATAGGACATCAAAAGCATAAGCAACACAACAAAAACAATAAATAAATTCAACTTCATCAAAAGTTTAAAATGTGCATCAAAGGAAATTATCAAGAAAGTGAAAGAAATAACTATAGAATGGGATAATATAGTTGCAAACTATATATTGAACAAGGGCTAAACATCCAGAATATATAAAGAACTTTTACAATGCAGCAACAGAAAGACAAACATCTCAATGCAAACATGGCCAAAGATGCTCATTGTCAAGGTGCTCAGTGTCATTAGCCATTAGGGAAATGCAAATCAAAACCACAATGAAATACCATCTTGCATTCACAAGGGTGGCTATTATTAGAACAACAACAACAACAACAAAAATACGGAAAGTAAAAAGTGTTGGAGGGGATGCGGAGAAATTGGAACTCTAGTACATTGTTGGTGAGAGTAAAATGGTGCAGCCACTTTACTCAATATGACTGTTCCTCAAAAAGTTAAGTATAGATGGATTTCAGGAGGGGCCAAGATGGTGGCTTAGCAATGTGCGCATTTTAGTTCATCCTCCAGAACAACTGCTAAATAACCAGAAACAGTACAGAACAGCTCCCGGAGCCATGGTAGTGACCGGACACACAGCGTACCCCAGTCTGGACCAGCTGGACCGACTGCAAGTCTCTGGAACCGTGAATTCCCCAAGCTGCGGCGGCTGGTGCCCGGCGCCCCTCCCCCACAAATGGCTTCCCAGAGGGAAAGGAAAGAGACTCTAACAGTAGCAGGGACTGAGTCCAACCGAACACCAATTGTGGCATTAATAAACAAATTCTGACTACTAAAAATAGGCTCCAAGCTCAGGCGAAACTGGTCAAGGCGGAGGTTGCTTATTGGGCTAACTGAAAAAGAGGAAAGGGGATGAAACGGAGATCTTTGTGGCTGTTTCTACGGAGGCTTGGCTGCCTCTGGATTCAGCGGTGGGACTACTCGGGCTGCAACTGCCCCAGGCATAGGCAGAAACAGACTGCTTTCAGGGCTGTCTCCCGCCTGTGCCTTCCCCAAGGGAGGGGTGAAGCCCAACTTAGGTGGAATCCCTCTCTCAAGGAATTCAGACCCCAGGGCTTGGCAATTTGAAGTCATTAAAATCAGCCTACAACCTCTCCTCTGTCTCCACCACGCCCCCAGCAGGGAGAGCCTTCCAAAGTTAAAGGAGCCACAACATCTTTTGCTGGTGGGACCCATAGGCAGACAAGCGCCACATACTGGGCAGGATAAGAAAAACAGAGCCCATAGACTTCACAGGAAAGTCTTTCAACCTGCTGGGTCTCACCCTCAGGGAAAACTGACACAGGTGACTCCTTCCCCCTGAAAGGAGGCCAGTTTAGTCTGGGAAAACCCGGCTGGAGTCTGTAATACCTATGTAGACCCTCCTAAGGGTGGGGAGGGAAAAGGCACCTTACAAGCAGGACAAGAAATCAAGAACCAAGAAATTACCCTCTGTTAAACAAAACTTAAGCTAGAGGCCCAGAAAAAGCTGAACTGAAGGTCAAAGAACAGATAGAAAACAAACTCATCTAGCAAGAAAACCCTAGGTAAGATAAGTGAAAGCAATCTCCAGAATAAACTAATTAAGGTAATTAAATGTCTAGACGCCAGCAAAAAGTAACAAATCACACCAGGAAAATTGAAGATATGGCCCAAAGGAACAAACCAATAGTTCAAATGAGATACAGGAGCTGAAACAACTAATTCAGAATATATGAACAGAAATGGAAAACCTCATCAAAAACCAAATCAATGAATTGAGGGAGGACATGAAGAAGGCAAGGAATGAACAAAAAGAAGAAATGGAAAGTCTAAAAAAACAAATCACAGAACTTATGGGAATGAAAGATACAGTAGAAGAGATGAAAAAAAAGAATGGAAACCTACAATGGTAGATTTCAAGAGACAGAGGTTAGGATTAGTGAACTGGAGGATGGAACATCTGAAATCCAAAAAGAAACAGAAACTATAGGGAAAAGAATGGAAAAATATGAGCAGAGACTCAGGGAATTGAATGATAATATGAAGCGCACAAATATATGTGTTTTGGGTGTCCCGGAAGGAGAAGAGAAGGGAAAAGGAGGAGAAAAACTAATGGAAGAAATTATCACTGAAAATTTTCTAACTCTTACAAAAGACCTAAAATTACAGATCCAAGAAGTGCAGCGCACCCCAAAGAGACTAGATCCAAATAGATGTTCTCCAAGACACTTACTAGTCAGAATGTCAGAGGTCAAAGAGAAAGAGAGGATCTTGAAAGCAGCAAGAGAAAAGCAATCCATCACATACAAGGGAAACCCAATAAGACTATGTGTAGATTTCTCAGCAGAAACCATGGAGGCGAGAAGACAGTGGGATGATATATTTA
>PVIY010046994.1:0-18128 GCA_004026745.1 Myrmecophaga tridactyla
ACTAGAACAGATTTTGGTACCGGAGAATGGGGTGCTCCTGCAGTTTGCAAATACCAAACATGTTGGAATGGCTTTTTGAATGGATAAGGTGAAGAATCTGGAGGAGTTGTGATGAGATTGATAGAGAAGGCCTAGAATGCTTTGAAGAGACTGTTGGTAGTAACATGGACTCTAAAGATACCTGTGACTAGGGTCTAGACAGAAATGAGGCGTGTGTCATTACAGACTGGAAGGAAGGTGATCCTTGTTTTAAAATGGCAGATGATTTGGCAAAGTTGACTAGTGGCTTTGGCTGGAAGGGAGATTTTAAAAGCCATGAACTTGGATATTTAGCAGAGGAGATCTCCAAATTAAATGTCAAAAGTGCAGCCTGGTTTCTCCTTGCAGCTTATAGTGAAATGCGACAGGAAAAAGATAAGCTGAAAACTGAACTCTTGGGTACAAAGAAACCAGAAATTGAACTTATGGAAAATTCTGGGCCTCCAGGAAGGGAGACCCCAGAGAATAGTGCCCCACATGAGGTCTTGGCCAAATGTGGAACCACTCAGCCATTTCAGAGAAAGCCAAGATAGAACGTGGAGTTATCCAGGAAAGATTTGTGGAAAATCCTTATGTCTAATGGGCATGATCCAACACTACTGCATAGAAAGCCCACAAGAGTGCTGTGGGATCTGTATAAACAGAGCTGCTGCTAGTCTGGACTGAGAAGTTCAGAGAAGGGACACATTGAAGGAAAAATAACTTCAGAGGCAAAACCATGGAGGCTGAGATCTGAAGTCAAGAAGCCTCGGGCCAGGAGAACGGACCCACCCAAGCCCGTGGAGAGGGTGAGTTTGCCCCGAAGGCGGAGGATGGGCCTTCGACCTCGTTGCAGTGGAAGAGTCATGCTGCCTCAGGCCTTGGAGAGAGTGAAGCACATTCCTTGGGGTTGGGGAGAGCCTGGCTGCCACCACATGGTAGGGTTGAGCATGTGCCCCGGAGAAGGTAGAGAGCCTGGGTGCAGCCCCAATGCTTGGAGAGAATGGAGCCGAGAAAAGGGTGGTCTCCCCAATGTCCTCCAAGGTTGTATTCAGAGAGAGGCAGACCTCCACGTAGGCCCTTGGAAAGGGTGGGACTGCCACTTTCTAAAGCCTTGAAGATAAATGATTATCAGACTTTGAAATCTAATGGACTTTGCCCTGCAGGTTTTCAAAACTGCTTGAGTCCCGTGACCCCTGTGCTCCTTCCTCCCTATGGAAATGTGTATATGTATCCTATAAATGTTCTTCCTTTGTATGTTGGCAGCAAATAACTTGTTATGAGTTTTCAAAGGTCCAAAGCAAATGGAGAGAATTTTGCCTTAGGATAGACCATGCCTATAACTGACTTGATGAGATTTTGTACTGTCTCTAATTTGGTACTTCATTTGTATAGCTACTGAAAGGTTTAAGGTTTTCTAATATTGTTATGGAATGAATGTATTTTGCATTTGGAAAGAACATGTCTTTTTGGGATCCAAAGGGTGGAATGTGCTGGTCTGAATCTCTGGCGGACCCCAGAAAAGCGATTCCCTTCGATCCTCATTCTATATTGCTGGGTGGGAACATTTTGATTGTTTCCATGAATATGTGACCCACCCAACTGGGGGTGGTAACTTTTGATTAGATGATTTCCATGGAGGTGTGTCTCCACCCACTGAAGGTGAAATTGCTTGCTGGAATCCTTTAAGAGAGGAAATATTTTGGAGAGAGTCCCTTTTTGGTAGAGCCACGTGAAAGCCAGCAGACGCTGCCAAGTTCACCATGTGCCCTTCCAGAGAGAGAAACGTTGAATGTTGTCGGCCTTCGTAACCAAGGTATCTTTCCCTGGATGCCTTTGATTGGACATTTCTATAGACTTGTTATAATTGGGACATTTTCTCGGCCTTAGAATTGTAAACTAGCAACTTATTAAATTTCCCTTTTTAAAAGCCATTCCGTTTCTGGTATGTTTCATTCCGGCTGCTAGCAAACTAGAAAAGTAGGTTTTAACATTCCTGCAAAAGGAATGTTGGCATTTTAATAGGTATTGCATTGAATTTATGTTTTGCCTTGGTAGTATTGCCATCAAAACACTATTATGTCTTTCAGTTGGCAAATACAGGATGTCTTTACATTTATTTAAGTCTTTAATTCTTTTAGCAGTGTTTTACAGTTTTCATTTTATATGTCTTGTGCCTCCTTCGTTAAATTTATTTTTAAATTTAACAAAAAACTTCTTTTTTGATGCTGTCATATGTGGAATGGTATTCTTAATTTCCTCCTTGGTTAAATTTATTTCCAAATTTGACAGAAAACTTCTTTTTTGATGCTGTCATACATAGAATTGTTATCTTAATTTCCTTATTGGATTTGTCATTGCTAGTATATAGAATACAACTGATTTCTTTGTGTTGATTTTGTATCCTGCATCTTTTGATTTACTTTATTAGTTTTTTTTTTTTAACTTTTCCACTGTTCAGTATACCATACAAAGAAAGCAGAGATTAACAAAGCGATAGTTTTCAAAGCACTCCTCACAAGAAGTTACAAGACAGATCCCAGAGTTTGTCTTTATTAGTTCTTAAGTGTGTGTGTGTGTGTGTGTACATATGTGTGTGTATTTGGTTAGGGGGTTCTAGCTATAAGATGGTGTCATCTGTGGATAGAGATAGTTTTACTTCTTCCATTCCATTTTGGATGCCATTTATTTCTATTCCTTGCCTAATTGCTGTGGCGAGAATTTCCATTGTTATACCACTTTTTCATCCTCCATTACCCCACTCATATCTTCATTTATTAGCTACCCTATTAAATTGGTTCATTTTATAAAAAATTTTAGTGTGTACTAGTGCTAAGTGCTAAGTGCTGTAGTCTCAACTTACAAACTTTCTGTTCCTTTCTTTCTTCATTGTAATGAGGTCAAAACTCTAGTTCTGATTAAACCCAGTTCTTTTCTAATTCTGTGTTTCCTTGAATCTGAGCAGCTGAGTGTGGCTAAAGATTACAAATAACAGTGCTGGCTGGTTTCGCTTTAAATATGGCAACAGATTTCAGTTGTGTCTTCAACATTGCCTAGTCAGTTTGTTCTTTCACTTTCTTTAATGATAACACTATTTCCTCCTTCCTTATTCTTAGCTGTTATTATGTTTATATGGCTAACCCTTCTTTATGTGCTGTGGCTTCCCTGCCATCTTGCCAGTTTAAGAATTTTGGTTCTGGAATTACCCTTTTTCTACCCTACATTATGTTTTTCTTTTCTTCCTGAAACTTAAAAAAATTTTTTTTTTCAATAGTTGTGTGTTTACCCAACAGGCATGCACAAAATACAGGTTTTCCATAGTCACCCCACCACCAACACATTGCATTGATGTGTAACATTTGTTACAATTGATATCACATTTTTTTCTTGCCCATTGACTTTTTTATTTTTATTTTTTAAAATTTATTTATTAATTAAAAAAATGAACAAACCAAATAAAACATTAACATATATAATCAGTAATTCACAATATCATCACTTAGTTGCATATTCATCATTTCTTAGAACATTTGCATTAATTCAGAAAAAGAAATAAAAAGACAATAGAAAAAGAAATAAAATGAAAACAGAAAAGAAAAAAATGATTATACCTACCATACCCCTTACCCTTCATGATATCACATTTTAATAATTGTACTATTAACTAAGCTGTATGGTTTAGCTCAGGGTTCACTGTTTGTGTAGTCTATTTCCATGGATTTTTTTTAACTTTACTTTGTTACTATATATACAAACGTTTCCTGTTTAAGTCATATTCAGAGACATAGTTCAGTGCTGTTAATTGCTATGCTGCCATTGCCACCATCCATTACCAAAACATTTCCATCATTCCAAATAAGGACACTGTACATTTTAAACCTTAACTTCCCATTCTTTATCTCTCCCAGCCATCCTTGGTAACCTATATTCTAGCTCCTGACTCCGAGTTTGCTTATTCTGATTGTTTCAAATCAGTGAGATCGTCCTTTTGTTTCTGACGTATTTCACTCAATATAATATCTTCAGGGTTCATCTGTGTTGCAGGTATCAAGGCTTCATTCCTTTTTTTTTTTAATGTATTTATTGTGACATATATATACAAAAAGTGGTAAATTTCATAATACATTGTAACAAGTAGTTATTGAACAAATTTCACTGTATGGTCTTGGTTACAGTTTCACAATTTCAGATATTTCCTTCTAGGTGCTCTAAAACACTGGAGATTAAAAAGAAAATCAATATGATGATTTAGTAGTCATACTCATTTGTTAAATCTTATCTTTGCTGTGAAAACTCTTTGTTCTCCTTTGATCCTTCTCTTGTTTTTTCTTTTGTGGCTTATTCTTTGGGTGTAAAGTTCAAGAAGCTACCTCTATTACTAGATCTTAAAGATCTTTCCCTGTATTTTCTTCTAGGTGTTTTATGGTACTGGCTTTTATAGTTAGGTGTTTGATCCACTTTGAATTAATTTTTGTGTGGGGTGTGAGGTAGGGGTCCTCTTGCATTCCTTTGGCTAAGGATATCCAGTTCTCCCAGGCCCATTTCTTCAAAAGACTATTCTGTCCTGATTCAGTGGATTTGGGGGCCTTGTCGAAGATCAGTTGACCGTAGATCTGTTTGTCTATTTCCGAACTCTCAGTTAGATTCCCTTAATCAATATGTCTGTCCTTGTGCCAAATACCATGCTTATTTGACCACTGTGGCTTTATAAAAAGCTTCAAAATCAGAACGTGTTAGCCTCCTTCTTCAATTTTCTTTTTTAGGATATTTTTGGCTATTTGAGGCCCCTTTTCTTTCCAAATAAATATGATGACTTGATTTACCAAGTCTTCAAAGTAGATGATTGGAATTTTGAGTGGTATTTCTTTGAATCTGTAACTCCAATTTCTGTCAAATTGATATTGTAACAATATTTAACCTTCCTATCTATAATAACAGAATGTTTTTCCACCTATTTCAGTCTTCTGTGACTTCTTTTTAGCAATGTTTTGTAGTTTTCTGTGTACAGGTTCTACACATCACTTGGTTAAGTGTTTTCCTAGATACCAGGTTCTTTTAGTAGCTATTGGGAATGGAATGTTTTTCTTAATTGTCCTCTAAATTAGGTCATTACTTGTGTGTAGAAACATTAGTGATTTTTTTTTTAACTTTTTTCTTGTATTCCTCCATTTCACTGAATTTGTTTATAAGCTCAAATAGCTTTGTCATAGATTTCTCAGGATTGTCCTAGTATCATGACCTCTGCAAATAATGAAAGTTTTACTTCTTCCCTTTTTTGGATGCCTTTTATTTATTTATGTTGCCTGATTGCTCTAGTTCAAACTTCTAGCACATTGCTGAATAATAGTGGTCACAGTGGCAATCCTTGTATCAGCCATTCCCCAATATCAGGGGAAAGGCTTTCAGTCTGTCACCATTGTGTGTGATGCTACATGTGGTTTTTCATATATGCTGTTTATCATATTGAGGAAGTTTCCTTCAATTGCTACCTTTTTAAGTATTTTTTATCAGAAAAGCTGAATTTTAAAAAATTTATTTATTAATTAAAAATAAGAACAAAAACATTAATGTATCATTCCGTACTACATATATAAACAGTAATTCTCAATATCATCACATAGTTGCATATCATCATTTCTTAGAACATTTGCATCAAGTCAGAAAAAGAAAAAGACAACAACAAAAAAGATTATACATACCATATCCCTTACCCCTCGCTTTCATTTATCACTAGCATTTCAAACTAAATTTATTTTAACATTTGTTCCCCCTATTATTTATATTTATTCCATATGTTCTACTCATCTGTTGACACGGTAGATAAAAGGAGCATCAGACACAAGGTTTTCACAATCACACAGTCAGTCACATTGTGAAAGCTATATCATTATTCAGTCATCATCAAGAAACATGGCTACTGGAACACAGCTCTACATTTTCAGGCAGTTCCCTCCAGCCTCTCCACTAAATCTTGAATAACAAGATGGTATCCACTTAATGCCTAAGAATAACCTCGAGGATAACTTCTTGACTTTGTTTGGAATCTCTGAGCCATTGACACTTTGTTTCATTTCACTCTTCCCCCTTTTGGTCGAGAAGGTTTTCTCAATCCCTTGATGCTGAGTCTCAGCTCATTCTAGGGTTTTTCTCAGTCCCTTGATGCTGAGTCTCAGCTCATTCCAGGATTTCTGTCCCACGTTGCCAGGAAGGTCCACACCCCTGGGAGTCATGTCCCACGTAGACAGGGGGAGGGTGGTACGATTGTTTGTTGTGTTGGCTGGAGAGAGAGAGGCTACATCTGAGCAACAAAAGAGGCTCTCTTGGGGGTGACTCTTAGGCCTAAATTTTACGTAGACTTGACCTATCCTTTGTGGGGTTAAGTTTCATATAACAAACCCCAAGACTGGGGGCTCAGCCTATAGCTTTGGTTGTCCACACTGCTTTTGAGAATATCAAGAATTCAACTTAGGGAAGTTGAATTTCTCCCCATTCTTACCATTCCCTGAAGGAGACTTTGCAAATACTTTTCCATTCCCTGCTCAAATCACTCTGGGATTCATCAGGACATCACTCTGGACAAACCAACAAAATCTCATGTCCTACCCAAGGTTCCATGTACTTATGTTGTTCAACCAACTATCTACATAAGTTATATTAGGAGATGCACTAGTCAAAATATAAATTTTGTACCAAATAAACATTTTTTGCTTTAGTCTCACACATAAGTTGAAATTTTAAAATTCTAATTACCATCTATTTTCAGCACCCTGTTGTAATGACATTCCTTTGTACTTCCTCAAGCAAATTTTTTTTTTAATTTGTACATTTAGTCGCTATCATTATATACTCTAGGCATTCCTAGATTATACTATCTCAGTTTTTATTGTCGATCTTTCTTTGTGATTTCATTTCTTTCCCCAGCCCTCCTCCCTGTATCATTCTCACATTCAGCTTCATTCTGTGTTTTAACATAATTGCTTTACAGTTAGGTAGTATTGTGCTGTCCGTTTCTGAGTTTTTATATTCAGTCCTGTTGCACAGTCTGTATCCCTTCAGCTCCAATTACCCAATGTCTTACCCTATTTCTATGTCCTGATGGTCTCTGTTACCAACGAAATATTCCAAGTTTATTCACCAATGTCAGATCATATCAGTGAGACCGTACAGTATTTGTCCTATTGTTTTTTGCTTATCTCATCAGAACAATGTCCTTAAGGTCCATCCATGTTGTTACATACTTCATAAATTTATTCTGTCTTACAACTGCAAAATATTCCATTGTATGTATATATCACAGTTTGTTTAGCCACCCGTCTCTGTTGATTTTGGCTGTTTCCATCTCTTGGTAATTGTAAATAATGCTGCTATAAACATTGGTGTGCCAATGTCCGTTTGTGTCCTTGCCCTCATGTCCTTTGAGTAGAGACAGCATATAGATGGGTCCTGTTTTTTAATCCTTTCTGCCAGTCTATGTCTTTTGATTGGGGAGTTTAATCCATTAACATAGTGTTATTACTGTATGGGTAGTACTTTCTTCTACTATTTTGCCTTCTGGATTTTATATATCATATCTAATTTTCCTTCTTTTTACCTTTACTCATAGTCTTCCTTTCTACACTCTTCTCCACACCTCTCTCTTCTGTCTTTTCATATCCATCTCTAGTGCTCCCTTTAGTATTTCTTGCAGAGCTGGTCTCTTGGTCACAAATTCTCTCAGTGATTTTTTTGTCTGAAAATGTTTTAATTTCTCCCTCATTTTTGAAGGACAATTTTGCTGAGTATAGACTTCTTGGTTGGCAGTTTTTCTCTTTTAGTAATTTAAATATATTATCCCACTGTCTTCTTGACTCCATAGTTTTTGCTGAGAGATCTACGCATAGTCTTATTGGGCTTCCTTGGTAGGTGATGGATTGTTTTTCTCTTGCTGCTTTCAAGATTCTCTCTTTCTCTTTGACCTCTGACAATTCTGATTAGTAAATGTCTTGGAGTATGTCTGTTTGGATCTATGCTTTTTGGGGTACGCTGCACTTCTTGGATCTTTAATTTTAAGTCTTTCATAAGAGCTGGGAAATTTTCAGTGATAATTTCTTCCATTAGTTTTTCGCCTCCTTTTACCTTCTCTTCTCCTTCTGGGACAACCACAACACGTATATTCGTGCGCTTCATATTTTCTTTCAATTCCCTGAGTCCCTGCTCATATTTTTCCATTTTTTCCCTGTATTTTCTTTTTCTTGCCTGATTTCAGATGTTCCGTCCTTCAGTTCACTAATCCTATGTTCTGCCTCTCGAAATCTACCTTTGTAGGTTTCCATTTTTTTTTTCATCTCTTCTACTGTGCCTTTCATTCCCATAAGTTCTGTGATTTGTTTTTTCAGACTTTCAGTTTCTTCTTTTTGTTCTTTCCTTGCCTTCTTTCTATCCTCCCTCAATTCATTGATTTGGTTTTTGATGAGGTTTTCCATGTCTGTTCGTACATTCTGAATTAATTGTTTCAGCTCCTGTATTTCATTTGAATTGTTGGTTTGTTCCTTTGACTGGGCCATATCTCCAATTTTCCTAGTGTAATTTGTTATTTTTTGCTGGCGCCTAGGCATTTAATTACCTTAATTAGTTTATTCTGGACATTGCTTTCACTTTTATCTAGGGTTTTCTTGCTGGATGAATTTGTTGTCTGTTCTTTGATATTCAGTTCAGCTTTATCTGCACTTCTAGCTTAAGTTTTGTTTAACAGAGGAGAATTTTTCAGTTCTTGTTTTCTTGTTTCTTGCCCTGCTTGTATGGTGCCTTTCCCCCATACTCACACTTAGGAGGATCTACTTAGGTATTATAGACCGCAGCCAGATTTTCCCAGTCCAAACTGGCCTCCTGTCAGGAGGAAAGAGTCACCTGCGTCAGTTTTCCCTGAGGGTGAGACCCAGCAGGTTGAAAGACTTTCCTGTGAAGTCTCTGGGCTCTGTTTTTCTTATCCTGCCCAGTATGTGGTGCTTGTCTGCCTGCAGGTCCCACCAACATAAGATGACGTGGTACCTTTAACTTTGGCAGACTCCCTGCTGGGGGCATGGTGGAGACAGAGGAGAGGTTGTAGGCTGGTTTTAATGGCTTCAAATTACCAAGCCCTGGTGTCTGAATTCCTTGAGGGAGGGATTCCACCTGAGTTGGGCTTCACCCCTCCCCTGGGGAAGGTATGGGCTCCGACAAGCCCTCAAACGAGCTTGTTTCTGCCTATGCCTGGGGCATTTGCAGCCTGAGAAGCCCTCCCACTGTATCCAAAGACAGTCAAGCCTTTGTAGAAACACAGCCACAGAAACCTGTTTCCTTTTTCTTTTTTTCTTTTTCCGTCAGCCCTGTCCCCTTGGTGCCGGGGCAAAAATGAGCAACCTCCATTTCAGGTTCACCTGAGCTGGGGGCCTATTTTTAGTAGTCAGAGTTTGTTAATTAATTCCACAATTGGCATTTGGTTGGGCTCAGCCCCTGCTGCTGGTAAAATCACTTTCCTTTCCCCTCTGGGAAGCAGCCTGTGAGGGAGGGGCGTCAGTCACGGCAGCTTGGAGAACTCATGGTTCTGGCGAGGGGCTCGCAGCCGGTTCAGCTGGTCCGAACTGGGGTACGCTGTGTGTCCGGTTACTGACGTGGCCCCAGGAGCTGTTCTGTACTATTTCTGGTTATTTAGTTGTTGTTCTGGAGGACAAACTAAAATGCGCATATTGTTAAG
Organism: Myrmecophaga tridactyla; assembly: GCA_004026745.1. Classification (NCBI taxonomy): domain Eukaryota; kingdom Metazoa; phylum Chordata; class Mammalia; order Pilosa; family Myrmecophagidae; genus Myrmecophaga; species Myrmecophaga tridactyla. The sequence continues at coordinate 9,731 of PVIY010046994.1, forward strand.
CTGCCATCTTCCAAGGCTTGTGCTTTGGGTGTAAGATCTAGGAAACTGCATCCTATTAGACGCTTTATATGGTATTTCCCTACATTTTCTTCTTAAAGTTTTATGGTCTTCGCTCTAATGTTTAGGTCTTTGATCCATTTCAAGTTAATTTTTGTATAGGGTGTAGCATATGGATCCAGTTTCAGTCTTTTGCATATGGATATTCAGTTCTCCAAGTACCATTTGTTTGAAGAGACTGCTCTGTCCCAGGTGGATTGTCTTGACCGCCTTATCAGTGATCACTTGTCCATAGATGGAAGGGTCTATTTCTGAACATTTTTTGATTCCATTGGTCAGTACATCTATCTTTATGCCAATACCATGCTGTTTTGACCACTGTGCCTTCATAATATGCTTTAAAGTCAGGTGATGTAAGACCTCCCACTTCATTTTTCTTTCTCAAGATATTTTTAATTATTTGGGGCACCCTTCCCTTCCAGATAAATTTAGTTGTTGGTTTTTCTATTTCTGCAAAGTTGGTTTTTGGGATTTGAATTGGTATTGCATTGAATCCAGAAATCATTTTGGGTAGAATTGACATCTTAACTATATTTAGTCTTTCAGTCCATGAACATAGTATATCCTTCCATTTATTTGGGTCTTCCATGGTTTCTTTTAGCAATTTCTTATAGATTTCTATGCATAGGTCTTTTGTATCCTTAGTTAAATTTATTCCTAAATTTTTTATTCTTTTGGTTGCTATTGTAAATGGAACTTTGTTTCTTGAGTTCCTCCTCTGATTGCTCATTACTAGTATATAGAAACACTACTGGTTTTGGGGTGTTGATCTTGTATCCTGCCACTTTGCTGTACTTAGTAATTAGCTCTAGTAGCTTTGCTGTACATGTTTCAGAATTTTTGACATAATGTCATCTGCAAACAGTGAGAGGTTTACTTCATTTCCAATTTGGATACCTTTTATTTATTTTTCTTATCTAATTTCTCTGGCTAGAACTTCCAGGATAATGTTGAATAACAGTGGGCATCCTTTTCTTGTTCCTGATGTTAGAGTGGAAGCTTTGAGTCTTTCCCCATTGAGGATGATATCACCAGTGAGTTTTTTATATATTCCCTTTATCATGTTGAGGAAGTTCCCTTCTATTCCTATCCTTTGAACTGTTTTCATCAAGAAAGGTTGTTGAATTTTGTCACATGCCTTTTCTGCATCAGTTGGAATGATCTTGTGGTTTTTTTGCTTTGGTTTGTTGATATGGTGTATTACCTTAATTGCTTTTCTTATGTTGAACCATCCTTGCATACCTGGAATAAATCCCACCTGGTTTTGGTGTATAATTCTTTTAATATGCTGCTGGATTCGATTTGCAAGTATTTTGTTGAGGATTTTTATATCTGTATTCATTAGAGAGATTGTTCTGTAATTTTCTTTTCTTGTAGTATCTTTGTCTGGCTTTGGTATTAGGGTGATGCTGCCTTCAAAGAAATGAATTAGGTAGCCTTCCCTCCTCTTCCTTGTTTTTGAAGAGTTTGAGTAAGATTTGTTCTAATTATTTCTTGAATGCTTGGTAGAGTTTATGTGTGAAGCCATCTGGTCCTGGACTTTTCTTTTTTCGGAGCTTTTTGATGACTTATTCAATCTCTTTACTTGTGATTGGTTTGTTGAGGTCGTCTATTTCTTCTCCATTGAATTTTGGTTACTCATGCCTTCCTAGGAAGTTGTCCATTTCATCTATATTGTCTAGTTTATTAGCATATAGTTACTCATAGTATCTTCTCGTTACCTGCTTTATTTCTGCAGGGTTAGTGGTTATGTCTCCTCTTCCATCTGATTTTATTTATTTGCATCCTCTCTTTTTCTTTTTGTTAACTTAGCTAAGGGCCCAACGATTTTATTGATTTTTTCTCAAAGAACCAACTTCAGGTTTGTTGATTTTCTTGGTTGTTTTTATGTTCTTTATTTATTTCTGCTCTAACCTTCATTATTTCTTTCCTTTTGTTTGCTTTGGAGTTAGTTTGCTGTTCTTTCTCTAATTCTTGAACACTTAATTTCTCGATTTTTTCTTGTCTTTCTTTTTTAATATAGGCATTTAAGGCAAATTTCTATCATCAATTGCTGCATCCCATAGATTTTGATATGTTGTGTTTTCATTTTCATTTGCCTCTAGATATTTACTGATTTCTCTTCTAATTTCTTCCCACTGCTTGTTTGAGTGTATTGTTTACCCTCCATATATTTGTGAATTTTCTGGCCTTCTGCCTGTTACTGATTTCCAACTTCATTCCATTATGATTTGAGAAAGTGTTTTATATTATTTCAGTCTCTTTAAATTTATTGAAACTTGCTTTTTGACCCAGCATATGTTCTGTCCTTGGGAATGATCCACGAGCACTTGACAAAAGTGTGTATCCTGCTTTTGTGGGGTATAGTGTTCTGTAAATGTCAATTAAGTCTAGTTCATTCATTGTATTATTCAAATTCTTTGGATCTTTCTTGAGCCTCTGTCTAGATGTTCTGTCTATTGATGAAAGCACATAATTGAAGTCTCCAACTATTATGGTAGTGCTGTCTGTATTTCTCCCCTTCAGTGTTTGCGTTATGTACTTTGGAGCACTCTGGCTCGGTGCATAAATATTTATGATTGTTATGTCTTCTTTTTGAATTTTCCTTTTCTTAATACATGGTGCCTTTTGTTTCCTTTTCTTGTTTTAAATTGAAGGATAATTTTTTGCATATTAATATAGCTGCTCCTGCTCTTTTTTGATTGTTGTTTTCATGAAATATCTTTTCACAGCCTTTCACTTTCAACCTGTTTTTGTTCTTGGGTCTAAAATGAGTGTTCTGTAGACAGCAGATAGATGGGTCCTGTTTTTTAATCCTTTGAACTAGTCTGTGTCTTTTGTTTGGGGAGTTTATTCCATTAACATGTAGTGTTATTACTGTAAAGGCAGTAGTTTCTTCTACCATTTTGTCTTTGGATTTTATGTCATATCTAATTTTTTTTTCTTTTTACCTTTACTGATAGTCTTCATTTCTACACTCTTCTCCAGACCTCTCTCTCTCCTGCCTTTTCCTATCTGCCTGTAGTGCTCCTTTTAGTATTTGTTGCAGAGCCAGTCTCTTGATCACAAATCATTTCCGTGTTTGTCTGAAAATGTTTTAAGCTCCTGCTCATTTATTTGTATATTCTGGGAATCAAACCTGGGTCTTCTGCATGCAAGGCAAGCATTCTACCACTGAACCACCCTGCACCCACTAGTCCATTTTTGAAGGACTTTTTTTTTTTGGCATGGGCCATCACTGGGAATTGAACCTGGGTCTCCAGCATGGCAGGCGAGAATTCTGCCACTGAGCCACCGTCACACCGCCCTTGATGGACAGTTTTGCAGGATTTAGAATTCTATGTTGGCAATTTTTCTTTTTTAGAATCTTAAATATATTGTACTACTGCTTTGTCGCCTACATGATTTCTGCTATAAAATCCACACATAGTCTTATTGGGCTTCCCTTGTATGTGATGGATTGCTTTTCTTTTGCTACCTTCAAAATTCTCTCTTTATCTTTGACATCTGACAATTTGGCTAGTAAGTGTCTTAGAGAATGTCTCTTTGGATCTATTCTGTTTGTGATACACTGCAGTTCTTGGATGTGTAATTTTGTGTTTTATACGAAATGGGAAATATTCAGTGATTATTTCCTACCTTAGTCTTTCTCTTCTTTTTCCCTTCTCTTCTTCTGGGACATCCACAACATGTATATTTGTGTACTTCATGTTGTCATTCAGTTCCCTTAGATCCTGCTTATATTTTTCCATTCTTTTCTCTATATTTTCTTTTGTGTTTTGAGTTTCAGTTGTCCAGTCCTGTAGTTCACTAATCTTTTTTTCTGCCTCTTCAGATGTATTGTTGTAGGTTTTCATTGCTTTTTTTCATGTCGGCTATTGTACCTTTCATTGCCATAAGTTCTTTGATTATTTTTTCAGACTTTAGATTTCTTCTTTTATTTGCCCAATGTCTTCTTTATTATCTTCCCTCAACTCATTAATTTGATTTTTGATGAGATTTTCCATGTCCGTTCAAACATCCTGAATTAGTTGTTTCAACTCCTGTATCTCATTATGGTTTGTTTCTTTGGGCCATATCTTTGATTTTCCTATTTTCACTTGTTATTTTTTGCTGGTGGCCAGGCATTTGATTTCCTTAATTAGTTTATTATGGAGGTTGTTTTCACTCCTGTGCCTATGAATTTCTTGCTTCATGGCTTTGTTCTCTAGCTGTTCTTTGATATTTCATTCAGCTTATTCTAGACCTCTAGCATAGGTTCTGTTTAACTGATCAGGATTTTTCAGTTCTTGTTTTTCTGTTTCTTGCCCTGCCTATATGGAGCCTTTGTGTGTGTGTGTGTGTGTGTGTGTGTAGGATCTCCTCAGATATTACAACCCCCAGTCAGATTTTCCCAGACTGTGCTGGCCTCCTTTTAGGAGAGAAGAATCGCTGGCATCAGTTTTCCCTGAGGTTGAGACCCAGCAAGCAGGTTGTCAGACTTTCTCATGAAGCCTCTAGACTGTGCTTTTTCTACCATGCCCAGCATGTAGTACTTGTCTGCCTGTAGCTTCCCACCAGTGTTAAGTGATGTGGTGACTAGTTTTAGCAGACTCCCCCTGCCAGGGTATGGTTGAGACAGAGGTGAGGTTTTAGGGTTGGCATTAATTGCTTTGGTTTTCCAAGCCCTGGGCCTGAATTCTTTGAGGGAGGGATTCCACTTGTGCTGGGTCCCACTTTTCTCTTGGAAAAGGTACAGCCTTTAGGAAATTAACTCCTTACCTGACTAATTACTTTGTCTCTCAGACAAGGTTAATTCTGCCCCTGACTTCTGCAGTGCTGGAGCCTGAAAAGACTTCCAGTTCTTTCAAATGAGCTGTTAAGGAGTAGAAAAAAAGCAACAACAACAAAAGCCTTTTCAGAGTGAGACCTTGGCTCCTGGAGTTTGTCACTCAAGAGCTAAAGTTGGTTTGTGACTCTGTAACTCCAGGCCCTCTGTGCCCCATTTTCTTAATGTCCAGCCCTTTTCCAGTATTTTATGCTGTCCCACTCAAAAAAAACCTCTATTTGTTGTTTCTTTTCCATCAGTCCCGCCCCCTTTCTGCCAGGACAGAAACTCCTAGCACCGTTAGTGCTTATTCCAGGTTTATCTGTGCTGATGGCTTATTGTCAGTTATCAGAATTTGTTAATTAATTCTACAGTTGGACCTGGTTTAGCTAAACCCTTGCTGCTAGTAAAGTCTTTTCCTTTCTCATCTGGAAACTAGCCTGCTGTCTGTGTTGGAGGGACACTGGCCTCTGCAGCTTGAGGGACAGTTCTGTGTGGGGTCTCAGCTGGTCCTGTTGGTTCAGACTGGTATATGCTGTGTGTCTGGTCACTGATGTAGCCCCAGTAGTTCTGTACTGTTCCTGGCTGTTTACTAGCTGCTCTAGAGGATGAACTGAATTCCACACCTCACTAAGTGACCATCTTGACCCACCTCAGAAATTTCTTAAATTTGTACAATTAACGTGTGATTAGGTTTCACTGATATATGGTCCCATGTTTTATCATCCTTCTTTCTTTTAGTGACACACGCAACTTCACTTTCAACCATTCTTTGATTGAGCATTGTCATTTGCATGTATAGTATTGTACTATCATCACGTGGTATTGTGTTATCTGTTCGTGAACATTTACATTCAACCTTATTAAACATTCTTTACATATTATAAGTATGTGCCCATTTTCTATCCTCTATTTCCTGGTTACTCATTCTGTAGCTTTTAACTACCAGGCTTGATTCATTATAATTAGTTCATTCTAGTGTGACCATATAGTATTTGTACTTTTGTGAATGGCTCATTTCATTCAACGTAATGTCCTCAAGGTTCATTCGTATGGTTGCATGCATCAAGATGTCATTCCTTCTTAGAGCTGCATAATATTCTGTTATATGTATATACCAGTTTCTTTATCCATTCATCTATTAAATGGGCACTTGGGCAGTTTCCACTTGCAGTCATGAATAATGCTGCTATAAACGTTGGTGTGCAAATATCTGTTCTCATACCTGCTTTCAGTTTTTCCTAGTATTTACCTTGTAATGGTATTGTCAGATCATATGGCAGTTCTATATTTAGCTTTCTGAGGAAATGCCAGACTGCCTTCCAGAGTGACTGTACCATTCTTCCTTCCCAGCAGCAGTGAATAAGTGTTCCTATTTTCCCCATCATCTCTAGCACTTGTAGTTTTGTTTTTCTTTTTCTTTTTTTTAATGGTGCCTATTCTGGTAGGTGTGAAATGATACCTCATTGTGGTTTTAATTTGCTTTTCCCGAATACTTAGTGATTTGAGCATCTTTTCCTGTGCTTTTTAGCCAGGGGAATTTTTCGTTTCAGTTACTGAAGTCTTCAACACCCCTTTCTCTTTTGTTTCTTTTTAAAATTCCTATCCTTTTTCTAAGACTCTCAGTGTTCCAATTCATTGTTTCCTGATATCTTTTAGTTCTTTCCCTGTATTTTCTTTCTTCCCCTTGAGTGTTTTTATGATTTTTTGTTTTAAAGATCTTGTCTTGTATGTCCACATTCTCGTCATCTTTGGTGGTGTTTTTTTGGATTTTTTTCTTTTTTCTTTGGATGGACCATCATTTCCTGATATTTTGTTTGTTTTGTACTCTTGTTGCACACTGTATATTTCAATATTTTAAAATGTTAACGCTGGAATTTATTCCCTGACATTCTGTTTTCTTGATTTTGTAAGCAGCTGGTGATAAGATAAAGACTTTCTTGTGTTTCACCCCTCCTATCAGTAAGGTGTGCCCAAGGTTAATACAGTATGCAGTTATTTTGGCCTCCCTTTCTGGGCCTCTGTCTTGAACTGGGCCTTTGCTTTTTAGTTGTTTTGGAGTTACCCTGTTTACAGGAGCTTGATTGTCTCTGCAGTTTCCCATGAGACAGACCTCCCTCTCCCAGGTGTTTGAAGCTGGCAAGCCTTTGACACATACTGTCTGCCTCTATGGTTTTGTATAGTCTTTTCCTAGTCTCAAGCTGATTTTGCCTTGGAAGCAAATTTTGGAAAGGGGGCATGCTGAGCATGTATTCCCCAGCCCAAACAGGGCTGGCTTCAATGTATACCTGCCCAGCAAATGTGACCCTTTAACTACTGTCCCCTGTGGCCTTAGAGTCTTTATCTCCACATGCAGCCCTTGTCCATGGAGGTTTGAAACAATGGTGCTGCTCCCTTTTTTGGGGGTGAGGGAGGACTTGAAAGAATGGCTGCCACCGTCTGTTTCCAGGATGGGTTGAAACAATGGTTGACCTCAGAGCCAGGCCCCCAGAGATTTGAAATCACTAATCAAAAACCATGATCAGTAATCATCCGTGCCCACTGATTCTTGGGAAATAGGACTTTTGCATCCCTTTCTGTCACCAGGAAGTTAGACAGAGGCTGGATCCCTCAGTCGCCTGCTGTGAGAGTAGGGATTAGGTGCTGGTTGGTGACAGTAGCCACTCAGCAAGGAGAGATCGGTTTACTAATCTTTACCTTAATTTATCAGCCTCTTCCTCCTACTCTTCCCTGGATGCCTTTGAGTGTACTTCTGGCTTCCAGAGTTTCAAAATAGTTGTTTCAGATAGTTCCTGTGTGTTTAATAGTTTTGGTGGAAGCACTCAGTTCTGGAACTCCCTGCTCTGCCATCTTCCACGACCCCTTCTCCAGCCTCCTTACTGAATCATTTTTCTAACTAAATAGATGTGCTGTAGTAACACTGATCTCAAATAACTGTCAGTTCCCAATCATGCACATACATTTATACATACACACACATATACTCTCTTTTCTTCTCATTTATAGCAAAAACAATAAAAAACCATTGCTCATACCCCATGTCTTTGCTTTCTTATTTTGCATTTTCTCTTGAACCCACTCCAGGCTGGACTCCTCCCCCACAAAGTTAAAACCATTCTTATTAGTTCTGACAAGATGTTATTCTACATTCCCATCAGTGTTTGACATGATGGGTCATTTTCTCCTTTTTGAAAAACTTCATGTTTTTCTGGATGCTATACCATCCTGATTTCTTTTCTGGTTTATGGCACCTCCTCTTATTTTATAGATTTTCTTCCCTAATTTCTAAAGGTTGGAGTGGCTTACACTTAGACCTTAGATCTTTTCTTTATCAATACTCATCACTTATAATTCCATTGCTATAGGAATCATTAATTTGCCTTGGCATTTTCATCAAGCTCTATATTATATTGTCTTCTCTACTTGTTGAAATTTTTTAAATAGACATTTCAAACTTACCCTGTCCAAAATGGAATTCTTGGTTTATTTCTATAAATCCATCTTTCTGTCATACTTTACCCTCTCAGTATATGG
>PVIY010046995.1:0-18133 GCA_004026745.1 Myrmecophaga tridactyla
GGGGGGGGGGGAAGATCTCCTTTAAGTGGAGAAAAAGGTGAGGGAGCAACAAGCTAAGTGCGACCCTCCTAAAGCTTTTCCTGGAAGTCCCACCCAGAACTTACCTCCGGCTCATCAGCCAGACTCAGTCACAGGGTCCTTCCCCGCAGGCGCTTCTGGGAAGGTGAGGACTTCTGCTTTCCAGCCTTAAAAGGAAGGAACTACAAGAGAAAGGGGGGGGGGGCTGTGAACAGCTCTTGAGTAACCAAGGCCGCCCCGCAGCCCCCAGTCTCCCCAGCCTCAAAGGAACAGGGAAAAGGGACCCGAGGGCAAAGATGGGCGCGCCCCAGGCAAACTGTCTTTTCAGTGTTGCCTCAGGCGGCAGCTTCAGTTGGATTCAATTCCACACCTGCTCACGAGCGAGGGTTCTCTAGGACAGGGTTTTCCAACCTCGGGTCCATTCCTGAGCTGGGCAGCTCTACAGGTTGGGTCGTCCTGTGCCCTCTAGGACACTCAGCACCATCCCTGGCCTCTACCCACTGGATGCCAGGGGCAGTCCCCTCCTCGGCTGGGACAACCAAACCGTCCCCAGATGTTGGTAGATGTCCCCAGGGGCACAACAAGCCCCAGCTGAGAACAGCTGCCGTGCTAGACTGTGTCTGCCATCTTCACCCTGCCTGGCACATGGTAGGTGCCCCATAAATATTTCTTGAATGAGTGAGTGAGTGAGCGAGGGCTGGCTCGTGTGCCAGGCGCTGCGATGTCACAGGGAAGGATGTGCCGATGGGGCCTCCAAAAGCTCAAGGTCCACCTGCGGCCCTGTGTCCCCTCACGGGAGATTCCCCCACCCCTCAGTACAAGGTCCGGGACGCCAGGGGCCACACCGCCAAGCCCCCGTAGCCTGGCCCCCTGCACGGTCGCAGCCACCACGGCAAGGATGGCAAGGCCAGCTCAGGGGGCCACAAGAGAAAAAATGTAAGTAGGACAAAGGCCTTAGGACGCGGGGACAATACCGCGATTGTGTCTCTTTCAATCCAGTGGCTCTTAGTCTATTCACAGGGCTGTGCAACAATCACGACTGTACCTTTAAGAACATTTTTATCGCCTCCCAAGGGAGCCCCTTCCCCCTTCCCCCCGCCCCCTGCCTTGGCCACGGCGACTCTTCCTGAATCCGTAGCTGGGCTCCAGACGGCTCACACCAACAGGGCCCCGCGGCGTGGGCCCCTGTGCCTGGCTCCTTTGGCTGTGCATTGCGTTTTCCAGGTCCATCCACTCCGGGCCCCAGGGCTTCACTCCCCTGCAGGGCCACCCAGTACCCCAGTGGGGGACCACATTCAGTCTCTCCGTCATCTGCTGGTGGGCTCGTGCTAGCCCCCACGCCGGCTCTTTTGAACGCTGCTGCTCTGGCCCTCTGAGGACAAGGTGTGGCGTGGACAGAAGTCCTCGGCTCTCCCCCTCCCTCCGCGGGGGGCATTGCCACGTCACCGGGCGAGCGATGTTTTCTGCCATCCCGCTCTGCTTTGGGGACCACGTGGGATCTGGGATGCAGTGAATGGCCTTTTGGACTTCTCAGGCCAGTGAGAATTCTTAAACACAAAACAAATGTTTGGGAGAGCCAAACATTTATATTTATACTGCTAAGGAAGGACTTAAAGATAAAACGAAATGTTAATTCTCACCTGCCATGTTGGAGACCCAGGTGCAATTCCCGCCCCGCGCACATCTCCCCACCAAAAAAGTTCAACAAAATGGTGCTGCTGTAATGGGACAGTCACATGGGAAAAGAATGAAATGTGACCCCCACCGTACAGCCTACACACTCACAAAAATAAATGCTTTAAAAAATTAAATTAAATTAAACATTTTCACCTTTGCTTCACAAAGAAACAACATTTTAACCACCTACCACTAAAACAAAAGAAGAAAGATTAACATATCAGAATATATCTGTTTAAGTTTAATTTTACGAAAACTTCCCTGCCTTGCTGTGCTTTCCCCAAAGTACTAGGAACTGGTTAAAACAGACAAACACAGAAACCTCATTTCAGTCTCCCCAAGGTCACGTGTGTGTGTGTGTGGAGTGGGGCATTGGTCACCCCAGCTCTGGAGAATATTCTGGGATGTATGAAGAGTGGAACCTGCCCTAAGGGGATTCAAGCTAGGAGAAGAAAGAAAAAAAGAAATGGGCTATGGCTTTAATCTAGACACAAGCGGTGAGAAAACCCAGAGACAGAAATTAGTCTGCCCAGGGGGCCAGGCCAGCCAGGTGGTAGCGGGGACCCCAGCGGGCAGAGATGCGTTTCCCGCGCCCCTAAGTCTGGGGGATAATTTCTGCCAGCCCACAAAGGATGGCAGCTCCTGAGTATTTTTAGGGACACAAGACTCCTTGCCAAGTATTCACTGCCAGCTGGGGCATTAATGAAAACAGTGGGAAGGTGTGCTCCTTCCCCCTCCCGGGCCCCAGAGGTTCTGGGAACCAAACCCTTTGAGGGGCCCCGGTTGGGAATTGGCCCTAAAGTGTCTGCCATGGGCGCAGGTTTGGGGGTCGGGGAGCCACGGCCCCAGGAGGTCAGGAAACCTCGGGGGTCCTGGAGTCAACGGGAAGAGAGGAGAGGCGGCAGGCACCAGAGGGCTCCTACATCCCTGGAGCAGGGGGCCCAGGGCATGTTAGAGGGTGCGAGGTACAGTTGAGGCTGGAATCATTATGGGGCGGTATGCCTCTCTTTGATTTCCTGTCCCACAGCCGAAGGAACAAGTTCCCACGGCTGGAAACCCAGAAGTGAGCAGAGGGGAGAACAGAGCGGAGCGGGGAGTGTGGGAAACAGAAGGCAGAAGCGGCAGTGTGTCAGAACCCAGCTTGGCTAATTTTAGCCCAAGGCTGGCCAAGCCAAAGGAACGAGGAGAGTCTCCCTGATTCGGAAAGAGGCTCAGGGGCACAAGGGAGCTTGTGTGGGACAGTTCTTTCTGAATCGCAGCAGGCTGGTACCAAGCCCTTTCTCGTACATGACGTCGCTATCAGGTTTTGTCCTGGTGCCGTGAGAATGTTTCCGACACACGATGATCAAACCAAAACCCTGTCCCCCCTTTGTGCAGAAAGCAGTCCAGCGTCCAGGTGGGAGGGGGACCCGAACTTCCTAGGCGTTGGCGCCCTCTGCTGGTGCAGGTGCGAACTGCGGTAAGGTGGGGACGGCCAGGGGGCCTGTGGGGGGCGGGCACCGTGTTCCCCTCCCTGCCACCAAACAACAGCGATCAGATATGCTACCAAGTTTTGGACAGACTCGCATTGCTTCAGAGGGAGGCCCATTGGAAGGAGTGGTCTTGGAGTGGGAGTCTAGAACATTCTTCCCAGTCTGAAACCAGCTTTGCCCATGTCCCCTGTCTCGGTAAATGACTCGCCACACAGTTGGCTTTGGAGATCAGAAACCTGGGGGTGTCTCTGACCTCCCACCCGCCCTCGTCCTCACAGTCAGGCAACCCCCGAGGCCTGTGACTTCGCATTCTAAGATTGTCTCGAATATTTTGTCCAGTTCCTGGCCACCTCCCCACAGCACGCTGGTCCAAGCCCCTCCCACAGATGTGGAAACCCACAGACATCTCCCACGCCCGCATCTGCTCTAAGTGTGTTCTACCCGGGTGAGCATTCTCTCTGTCCTCAAATTATTTTTAAGTAAGAACTGTGCTGCTTACTATTGCTGCGTAACAAAACACCCCCCAAAGGTAGTAGCTTAAAAGGGTAACGGTTACGACCGCTCACTGCTTCTGTGGGTCAAGAATTTGGAAAGGGCCTGGCTGGGCAGTCTGGGCTTGAGACTTCCCGCTTGGCGGCAGTCGGACAGTGCCTGGGCTGGAGCAGTGGGGCTGGAGCAGCTCAGGGAGATGGAGCATCCCCTCTCCACGTGGGCTCCTTTGGGCTTCCTCAAAGCATGGCAGACCCCGGGCAGCTGGGCTGTTCCACGGCAGCACAGGCTCCCCCCCTGCATTCCCACAAGCAGTCACATTCTATGCCAGTAGCATCACTTCTGCCATACTCTTTTAGTTGATTAGATCTCAAAAGCCCACCCTGTTTTAAGGGGAGGGGGCATGGACCTCATCTCTAGATGGAAGGAGTGTCAAAGAATTTGTGGCCCTACTTTAAAACAGCCCCACCAACTCATTCCTAATAAAAAATTAAGATATGATACAAATAAGACTTTATCCTAATGTACATTTACCCTATATTAATTTATGTGTTTATTGTCCATTTCCTCATGCTAGAAGTTAAGCCCTATAAGGACAGTTAGCAAACTGCTCAGTCAAAATGTTGTGTCTAGAACAGGGCTCACTGGCTGATTGAATAGAAGGAAATGTCTGCCCCTCCCCTCCTTGTTCAGTGTACACCAAAGCATCCTTCAACATCCAGCTCACATCCTTCCTCTGAGCTCTTCTAAACTGCACTCATTAATTGCCTATCTGCTGGAGCGTTCCTTAGTCATAGGCTAAGTTGTGACATCTTAATGCAACATGTGATAGAAATTAGGCACTCAGCCAATGGAGCCAGGTGACTTGGATTCATTCCAACTCTTATGTGGCCCAGCTGCGTGACCCCAGACCAGCAACCCGCAAGCCTCAGTCTCCTCTTCTGTGAAATGAGGGTAGTAACTGTGTCTCCCTCTCTGGGTTGTGGTGAGGATGAATCAGTTACTATAAGCAAAGCGCATCTGGTCTGTTAGATGCACCGCCTAGCCGTCGGCCATCATTAGCTGCCAAATTTGGTCACTAAAAAACCAGATTGCTCTTTCTTCTTTTTCAAACTTGACAAACACTACGATGAAATGCAATGCCGGGGCCGTTTGGATGCTAGAGCAGGAAAAGGACGTTAGGGAAAAACTAAGGAAATCTGAATAAACTATAAACTTGAGTTAATATCAATGCATCAGTACTGGCTCATGAACTGTAAAAATGTACCAAACTAATCAAAGATACGATTAGTAGGGAAAACTGGGTTTGGGGGGGTTATGGGAACTCTCTGTACTATCTTCTCAAAGTTTCTGTAAATCTAAAATTAAAAAAAAAATAAACTCTATTTCTAAAACAAAAATAGTTCTATTGAGATACAATTCCCATACCACACAATTCACTTATTGAAAGTGTACAATTCAGTGGTTTTTAGTATAATCACCATTATACTATAATGTGCAACCATTACCACAAACAATTTTAGAGCATTTTCATCATCCCCAAAAGAAACCCCCTACCCATTAGCTGTTACTGGAAATGAACATGTGTTTTAGTTTGCTAAAGTGTTGGAATGCAATATACCAGAAACAGAATGGCTTTTAAAAAGAGAATTCATTAAGTTGCAAGTTTACAGTTCTAAGGCCATGAAAATGTCCAAATTAAGGTACCAACAAGAGGTTACCCTCACTCGAGAAAGGCTGATGCCATCTGGAACAGCTCTTTCAGCTGGGAAGGCACGTGGTGGCAGCTGCCAGCTTTCTCTCCCGGCTTCTTATTGCGTAAGGCTCCCCCGGGGGCGTTTTCCTTCTTCATCTCCAAAGGCCTCTGGCTGTGTGGGATCTAAAGCTTTTTCCAAAATGGTTCCCTCTTAAAGGACTCTAGTAAGTGACGTGGAACAGGTGGAGACTCATCTCCATGGAAACAACTTCATCAAAAAGATCCCACCCAGCAATATTGAGTGAGGATTAAAGAACACGGCTTTTCTGGGGTGCACCACAGATTCAATCTGGCACCACATGTGTCTTGCCTTTTTGTCCACCCAGGACCTTTCAACCATCCTGTCTGTGTTTGGGGAATTTCCCCCCTCATGAGTCCAAGGCAAATGCCAGGCGCGTTCACTCAGCTTCCCTTGAAGGGAGGGCAGGTGTGTGGCCTGGGCTTTGCAGACCACTTGCACTCGTGAGTGTAGAAAGAGCCACTGAAACCCCTCTGGCAGGGCAGCTGATGGAGTGGAGGTCCTGGGAGTGGTTGCGTGGGCCTCCAGGCTGCACCCAGGGAGCGGCAGGGGTGCCCCCAGCAGTGCCACAGGCTGCAGAGCCCCCAGACCTGACTCTCGGGTCCTCCCAAGTTTCCATGAGTACAAATATAAAATATATATTTTAATTATTTTTTAAAAAAATAATGTATTGAGATATAATTAACAAACATAAGATTACCCATTTTAAAGTGCACAATTCATTGGCGTTTATAGACCGTCCACAACGTTGTACAGCCACCTCTACCTAGCTGCAAAATTAAGAACTTTTGCTCATCAAAGAACATTATCGAGAAAGTGAAAAGACAACCTACAGAATGGGAGGAAATATTTGGAAACCATATATCTGATAACAGTTTAATATCCAGGATATATATAGAACTCTTACAATTCAACAACAGCCAAAAGACAACAATCCAATTAAAAACTGGGCCAAGGATTCAAATAGACATTTCTTTAAAGAGGATGAACAATTAGCAATAGGAAAGAAACTCAATATCATAAGCCATTAGAGAAATGCAAATTAAACAATGAGATACCACTTCACACCCACTAGGACGGCTATTATTTAAAAAGCTGAAAATAGCAAATGCTGGCGAGGATGTGGAGAAATAGGAGCTCGCATGCATTGGTGGGGATGTAACATGGTGCAATTTTATTAATCTTTTCAAAGAACCAACTTTTGGTTTCATTGATTCTCTCTATTGGTTTTCTGTTTTCTATTTCATTTATATCTGCACTAATTTCTCTTAGAGCTTCCCTCTCTTCCCTCTGGGTTTATTTGCTCTTCTTTTCTTAGTTCCTCCAGGTGGGGGTCTGGGTTACTGATTTGAGATTTTTCTTCTCTTTTAATAGAAGCACTTATAGGTATAAATTTCCTTTTGAGTACTGCTTTCTTGCATCCCATAAATTTTGGTATGCTCTGATTTCATTTTCATTTGTCTCAAGGTATTTACTAGTTTCCCTTGAGATTTATTTTTTGACCCATAGGTTATTTAAGAATATTGTTTAATTTCCAGATATTTGTGAATTTCCCCATTCTCTCTCTGTCATTGATTTCTAACTTCATCCATTGTCGTTGGGGAAGATACTCTGTATGATTTTAATCTTGCTTAATTTATTGAGACACATTCTGTGACCTAACATGTGGTGTTTCTTAGAGAGTGATCTGAGTGTTTTTCTACCGTTTTTAAGTTGCCTTTCTCTTGCTTCAGCCATTGCTTGCTTGCTGTAATCCTTTGGCTGTTTTCCAGAGTTCTGACAGTTCTGCTTGTTTTTCCTACTCCACCATTTTGCCTACATCACTCCTCCTTAGTACGTTTTAATAAAATCCTTTCTCCTTAAATCATCTGGAGTATTGTTTTCAGTTCAGAACCTTGTCTGATACACCCACTGTCTTAATGTTGGTTTTCCCTTGCTGCTGTAACAAATCACCACAAACTTAGTAGCTTAAAACAACACAAATGTGTTATCTTACCGTTCTGAAGTTCAGAGGTCTGAAATGGTTCTTGTGGGCTAAGGGTGAGCTTTTGGCAGGGCTGCATTTGTGGGGACTCCCTGCAAGACTGTGTTTTCTTGTCTCTTCTAGCTTGCGGTCCCACCTGCAGTCCTTGGGTTGAGGCCCCCTTTCATTTTCAGGGTCACTTCGCCCTCATCTGTGTCACCTGACCTGTGGATCCATCATCCCACCTCCTTACCCCATGCCGGTCGCCCTGCTCCCTCTTATAAGGCCCTTGGGGTGACAGGGGGCCACCCGGAAATCCAAGGATAATCCTCCATCTCAAGATCCTTAATCACTTCCTCAAAGTCCCTTTTGTCACATATGTTAAAATGTTCATGAGTTTCTGGGATTAGGACGTGATATCTGTGGGGAAAGGGAGGGCATCAGTCTGTCTACCTAAGTTACATGCCCCCAAATCAGATCCCAAGGCATGGGTTTGGGTGCAAATGGTTTACGTGGGAGCTAGGAGAGGAGGGAGATGGGACAGGGAAGGGAAGGAAGTCAACGTGGAGGGTGCCTCCCCTGTGGGCAACTGAGACTCAGTTTCCCTGTGGGCCTCGGGGAGACGGAATGGGGCACAGCCCGGAGCTGTCTGCCCGTCACTGGCTGAGGCCTCCCCTGAGGGTGTGAACCTGCTGGGCCTTCTGGCCTGCCCTCGTTGGCTGATGTCCTAGTTTGCTAGCTGCCAGAATGCAACATACCAGAAACTGAATGGCTTTTAACAAGGGGAATTTAATGAGTTGCTTGTTTACAGTTCTAAGGCCGAGAAAATGTCCCAATTAAAACAAGTCTATAGAAATGTCCAATCTACGGCATCCGGGGAAGATACCTTGGTTCAAGAAGGTCAATGAAGTTCAGAGTTTCTCTCCCTAGTCAGAAGGCACATGGTGAACACAGTCAGGGTTCCTTGCACATCTGGAAGGGCACATGGCGAATACGGCATCATCTGCTAGCTTTCTCTCCTGGCTTCTGGTTTCATGAAGCTCCTCAGGAGGCGTATTCCTTCTTCATCTCCAAAAGTCATTGGCTGGTGGACTCTCTGCTTCGTGGTGCTACAGCATTCTCTGTTCTCTCTGCATCTCCCTCTCCAAAATGTTTCCTCTTTTACAGGACTTCAGAAACTAATCAAGACCCACCCAAATGGATGGAGACATGTCGTCTCCTAATCCAGTTTAACAAACATTCTTGACTAAATCACATCATCCAGGGAGATGATCTCATTACAGTTTCAAACATACAGTATTGAATAGAGATTATTCTACCTTTATGAAATGGGATTTATATTAAAACATGGCTTTTCTTAGGGGGCATACTTCCTTTCAAACCAGCACAGCTGAGTTTACTTCTCTGCCAGAGCGGGCACCCGGGCCAACAGTCTGGCACATTGACAACTAAAACAGTACCAAACCTTCGCATAGCAGACACTGCCTGTGTCCACCCCTCCTGCTCCTGGATCCAGCTCTGCAGGCTGGAGGATGCTGCTTCCTGTGGGTGCCGTGGCTTTCTGGCCACGGGCTCGGTCAGCCTGCGTTCGGGACAAAGTGCCAGGTCCAACAGTCCTGGCAGCAGCACTGACCCTCTGATGGAGGGGACTTGTGGAACAAATGCCCCAGGCCCTCACGCTTCAGCTGGATGACTCCGAGCCAGGTCCGCACGGGCCTCCGCGCCACCCAGAGGGACGGAGCCCCGTCACTGTCCGTTACCACTGGTGCCACCTCATGCCTGCCTCGGCCGCTTCCCTGCCCCACGTCCCCAAGCCTCTGCTGCTGGGACCCTCTGCACATGCTCACGTTCTTGCCCCAAGCCAGGACACAAGGACAGAAGCAAAGCAAAACAAAACCCGTGTCTTCAACGTTCACACTGAGCAAAGAGCATCTTTTCCGCGTACCTGGGCACATGCGCACAGACACGAATGCTATTGCTACACATTTATGACCTTCTTTGGAGAGAATCACAAGTCTCTCATTTGAGGCTTTTCTCCCCACTCATGGCCCCAGCCAGACGGGGCTCCCGCTGCCAGCTCCACCTGGCCTGACGGCAGGCGCCGAGGAGGTGACGTTGAGTTTTGCCTTAAAGCTCACATGGAGAAGTACTGCGCTTCCAGGTGGCAGCATCCACATGACACACACTCGGGGCCCTGGGGCAGGCGTGGGCAGCCACCAAGGCTGCACGGAGGGAAGACACCAGCAGCGGCCCTGAAGGCGGGCGGGGGCCTGAGACGGACGAGGGCCTAACTCAGCTGAGGCATTGCTCAGAGGAGAGCAGTGAGGAGGAGCAGACATTGTTTGTTGACTGCAACTCTATCAGTTAGGACAAAGTTCAGCCGCAAGGGACGGAAAACCCAAAATAAAAGGTGTCTGTTTCTGTCTCATGTAAAAGTTAGTAAGTATGCACCCCAGAGATGGCAGGGCGGGGTGTCAGAGACCAGGCACCCGCTCCCTTGTTGGTCTGTGAGAGCAGATTCTATTTCAAAGATTGCCTCATGGGTCCAAAAGGGCTGCTGGACAAAGCGGGGCTGGCTGATAGGTTAAATAGACTACGACCCGTTAAACTGGAATTTCAGATAAACAGCAAATAATTATTTTTAGTATAAGTATGTTCCAACTATTGTGTTTCCTGCTAAATCTGAGATGGTCAGATACAGAAATAGCCTAGAAGATACATACAGTGTGGACAGAGAGGACAAGCCAGAGAAGGGAGCTGGTCCCGGGATCAGTCCCACCTTTTCAGACTGGGACACAGCTGAGGGTTTGAGGGGGTCAGCCCAGCCAGGACAGAGGGGGAGGCCCTCCCAGGATCCCAAAAGCGGAGCAGGTGGGAGCAGACACCAAAGCAAAACTGGTTGTTATCCACACAGTCCACAGGGCACCCCACACCAGGGAGGGAAGCACCAGGAGAGGAGAAAAGTTTTTAAAAAATTGCTGCTGGTGTAGAATGGAATGATATCTTAATGTTCTTTTGTTAAGTTTTTTAATTAATAAAAAAGTTTATAAAAAAAATTGCTGCCGGGGCTCCAGCCATTAAGTCTGCCTTCCAGGTAACAGTACTGAGGCAGGGGTGGGAGAAGGGCATGCCTGCACATCTCATCCAATTGACTAGAACCTGATCACATGGCCACACAGCTCGCGAGGCTGGACGATGGGCTCTTTCTTGCTGGGGTGTCATACATGCAGCTGAAAGCCAGAGTTTCTATTTTTAAGGAAGAAGAAGAGGATGGCCGCTGGCACGGTTACTTCCCCTTCCTTCCTGATTAGCGTGTGTTTCCTGGAGCAGTGGCTGCCGTCCTTCCATCTTCTCACTGTGAGGCAACAGCAATGGGGACAAAATGCAGCGTGCTAAAGATGGCAGAGCAAAATGTTACCAAGTGCCTACACCCCTGATGTCGTCAGTGAGTGTCAGGACTGACCCTGGGCCAGATTGCCTCTGGACTGGCTAAGCAAACAGGAAAATTCCTTGTGGTCGCAGGAATCAGCAAACTACCAGCAATGAACCAAACCCACGTCAATACACAAAGTTTTTGTAAATAACGTGCTATTGAAGCACAGCCACCCCATTCATTTTCATATTGTCTGTGCCTGCTTTTTCTTTTTTTTTTAACTTTTTTTTTTATCTTGAAATAGGTCACGTACACAAAGGAAAGAAAGAAAAAGCAATAATTCTCCAAGTTCACTTCAACAAGTAGTTACAAAACAGAATTCAGTGTTGGTTACGGGTTTCCATTCCACTGTTTCAGATTTTTCCTTCTAGCTGCTCCAAAACGCTGGAGGCTACAAGAAATAGCACCATAATGATTCAGCAGTCAGACTTGCTTGTTAAATCCTATTTTCTCCGTTATAACTCCTCCTTCTCCTTTGATTCTCTCCCAATCTATAGGGCTGTTTAGTCAATGCCCGTTCTGACTTTTTCATGTTGAGAAGGGGTGTCCACACTAAAGGACAGGGGGATGGAATTAACTGATCATCCTGGAGAGGCTGGTCCCTCTGGGTTCAGGATTTATCTGGTCTAGGAGTCCTCTGGAAATGATAGGTTCCAGGAAAGCAAATTTAGTGCATGAAACTTTTATAGAGTCACAGTTTTCCTTTCTCATAGTGTCTTTATCTGGTTTTGCATTAGAGTGATGTTAGCTTCATAAAATGAGTTAGGTAGTGTTCCTTTTCCCTCAATTTTTGGGAAGACTTTGAACAGGATCCGTGTTAGTTCTTATCGGAATGTTTTTTTTTCTTTTATCCCAAATTCATTTTATTTTATAATAGTTAAAATACTGCACATCAGTGATATATTACACACCTATATGCTATACTCTTTTTTGGAACGTTTAATAAAATTCCCCAGTGAAGCCCCTGGTTCTGGGCTTTCCCTTGTGGAAAGATTTTTGATGACTGATTGAATCTCTTTACTTGTAATTGGTTTGTTGAGATTTTCTATTTCTTCTCAAGTCAGTATATGTAGTTTGTGTGTTTCTAGGAATTTGTCCTTTTCATCTAAGGTGTCTAGTTTTTTTGGCGTATAGTTGTTCATAGAATGATTTTTAAAATTTCTTCAGGACCCATGGTATCGACCCCCCCTCTCATTTCTGATCTTGTTTATTTGCATCCTCCCTCTTTTTTTCTTTGTTAGTCTAGCTAAGGATCCATCAATTCTATTGATGTTCTCAAAGAACCAACTTTGGTTTTGTTGATTCTTTCTGTTTTTCTTTTTGTTGTTGTTGTTGTTCCCCAGTACGTTTATTTCTGCTTTAATCTTTGTTATTTCTCTTAGTCGATTTGCTTTAGGGTTTTCATTTTCTAATTTCTCCAGATGAGCAGTTAAGTCCTTGATTTTTGCTTGCTCGTGTTCTTTAATACAGGCATTGAGGACAATAAATTTCCCTGTCAGAGCTGCTATTGCACATCCCATAAGTTCTGATATGTTGTACTCTCATTATCACTCATATCCAGATATTTACTGATTTCTCTAGCAATTTCTTCTTTGACCCACCAATTATTTAAGAGTGTGTTGTTTTCTCCACATATATTTGCAAAAGCTCTTGTTTTGGAGTGGTTATTAATTTCCACCTCCATTCCAGTGTGGCCAGAGAAAGTGCTGTGAATAATTTCAATCTTATTAAGTTTAAAAAGACTTATTTTTTTGTCCCACCTTATGATCTACCCTGGATAATGTTCCATGTGTGCTAGAGAAGAATGTATATCCTGTTGTTTTGGGGTGTAATGATCTATATATGTCTGTTAGATCTAATTCGTTTATCCCATTGTTTAGGTTCCCTGTTTCCTTGCTGATCCTTCTGTCTGGTTGTTTTATCTGTAGAGGAGAGTGGTGCATTGAAGTCTCCCATTGTTGTTGTTGAAACATTTATAGCTTCCTTCGTTTTTGCCAATGTTTGCCTCATGTACTTTGAGTTCCTTGATTGGGAGCCTAAACATTTATGATTGTTATTTCCTCTTGGTGAATTGTCCCTTTTTTAATATGTGGTGTCCTTTTTCTGTCATAAGAGTCCTTCTTTGTCTCTTATGATGTCTTTACATTTAAAGTCTATTTTATGTGATTTAGTATAGCTACTCCTGCTTTTTTATGGTTACAGCTTGCATAGAACATCTTTTTCCATCCTTTCACTTTCAATCTATTTGTATCCTTGGGTCAAAGATGCATCTCTTATGAGTAGCATATAGATGGATTATATTTTTTAGTCCATTGTGTCATTCTGTATCTTTTAGTTAGTGAGTTTAATCCATTAATGTTCAAAGTTATCACTGTAAAAGCAGTTCTTGAATCTACCACCTTATCCTTCAGTTATACTTGTCAGATCTATATATTCTTTTCCCTCTCTCTTTTTATTCTTTAAATTACCCTTATTGGTACTCTTCATTTCTATGCCCTCCCCAGACCTCCCTCTCCTGTCTTTTTATTTCAGCTGACAGAACTCCCGTTAGCATTTCTTATGGGGCAGGTCTCTTGTTGACTAGCTCTCCAAGTCTTCATTTGTCTTTGAAGATTTTAATCTCTCCCTCAACCTTAAAGGACAACTTGGCTGGATAAAGAATTCTTGGCTAGAAGCCTTTCTCTTTCAGGAACTCAAACATGTCATCCCACTGCCTTCTCGCCACCATGGTGCCTGTTGAGTAGCCTGAACTCAGTCTTACGTGGTTTCCCTTTTATGTAGTAGATCACTTTTCTCATGTTGCTTTCAGGACTTTCTGCTTCTCTTCAACATCTGACAGTTTGATTAGTATGTGTATTGAAGTCGGCCTATTTGAATTTATTCTATTTGGGGTTCATTGGGCCTCTTTGATTTGCATATTTATATTTTTTGTAAGGGTTGGGATAATTATATCATCAACTAACCTTTCCAGTCCTTTGCTCTTCCATTCTCCTTCTGGGACAGCAATGACTCTTTTATTTGTATGCTTTTTGTTGGACATCATTTCCATGATATCCAGTTCCATTTTTCCATCCTTCTTGCCATTTGTTATTTTGTGTGCTCTAGTTCAATTGCTCTGTCTTCTAACTCACTTATTCTGTCTTCTGAGTCTTTGAATCTGCTGTCGTGTGTCTCTAGTATATTTCTAATTTGGTCTACTGTATCTTTCATCTCTATAAGATTTGCCATATTTCTAGTTAATCTTTGGAGTTCGTTATGCTCTTCCAGTGTCCTCCTGATATCCTTTATAAATATCCTTAAGCAGGTGTTCCATTTCCTGTCTTCCTTCCAGTGTTTTGATTTGGTCCTTTTGGGGGGGCCATGTCTGCCTGGATCTTCACATACTGTGCGATTTTCTGTTGTGTTTGGGGTGTTTGATTATCTCAATAATGTTATTTGGCAAGTTGGTTTCCTTCACTCATCTGGCGTTTTGTATTTACTTGGCTTTGTGTTGATGTTGTCCTTTTGCTCTTGGTTTGTCAGTAATTCCCTGCCAAACCAAGGCCTGATCTCATGTAGGGTTACAATTCTACTTGAAGTCCTATTAAAAGCTAGGTAGGGGTGCATGTGATTTTCTGTGGCAGAATGCCTGCCTGCCACATGAGTGGCCGGACTCAATTCCTGGGCCATGTACCCAAAGTAATAATAATAATAACAATAACAATAATAATAATAAAGAAATATGAAAAATAAATAAATAAATAAATGAACACATCTCAACAGTAGTAGGCCCCAAAGTTAGAAGGAGAAACCCCAAGATATATTGGGAATGAACTCAGAGTGGTGCCCACAGAAAGGAGAGAAAATTAGAAAAAGTAAATTCATAAATATTAAATAAAAGGTCAATAAAAATATACATATAAATACAAAGAAAATAATAATAAAAATTATAGAAAATATATATTTAAAGCAAACCGGGCAAATAGGGAGTCTGCCAGACTGCACTTACCACCTCTCACCAGCAGGTGGCACTCCTGAAGCCCCGCCTCCCTCAAGCCCTGCAGCAGTGGGTTAGGAAGATGGCATGTGTGGTGGGGGGCTTCTCCTGACCCGCGGCAGTGGGATGACCAGTCCCTGCATGCAGGATGGGGAAGTTGACAACAGTGCCTGGGGGAGCAGCTGATCCACTGCACCTGGGGTCCAGCAGCTCTGCCGCTCACCGCTCTGGAAGTGATGGCCATTTGCAGTGCCCATTCTGGGGCCTACCCCCAGCATCTGGGGATGCAGTTTTCTGCAGCAGACAGCCAGGCCTGCTTCCGGGGTCCCTGTGGGCACTGCCGGCTGTGAAGCCGCTCCGGGAGGTCTCCACAGCCAGCAGCTGGGGCAGGCTGGAGTGGAGAGATGGTCAGCTCCCTCAGATTTTCCCTTCCCCGTGTGCCACTGTCCACCCCCAGAGGGGATCACGGCCAATCATACCCACCCCACTGTCCCCATCCTGATACCCTGCCTCTCTCCTCCCCCAAGAAACTCTGGAGACCCTCTTAGATCATGTTCTAGTTTGCTAGCTGCCGGAATGCAACACACCAGAGACGGATTGGCTTTTAAAAAAAGGGGATTTATTTTGTTAGTTCTTCAGAGGAAAGGCAGCTAAATTTCATCTGAGGTTCCCTCTTACATGGGAAGACACAGGATGGTCTCTGCTGGCCTTCTTTCCAGGCCCCTGGGTTCCAACAACTTTCCCCAGGGTGACTTCTTTCTGCATCTCCAAAGGCCTGGGCTGAGCTGCGAGTGCTGAGATGAGGTATGCTGAGCTGCTTGGGCTGTGCTACGTTGCGTTCTCTCATTTAAGCACCAGCCAATTAAGTCAAACGTCACTCATTGCAGCAGACACGCCTCCTAGCCGACTGCAGATGTAATTAGCAACAGATGAGGTTCACGTACCATTGGCTCATGTCCACAGCAACAAGACTAGGTATACTCGCCTGGCCAAGTTGACAACTGAATCTAACTAACACAGATCATTACCCACCCAGGACCACAGTTCCGGTCATTCTCTGCCCATCCCCTTCTCTTGTCCCATGGAGCAGGGTGGAATCAGTCCACCCCACCCCGCCATCAGCCTGGAAGTTCTGTTACTGCTTTTATGCTTAATGGCAGAGTTGAGTAGTTGCATCAGAGATTGTATGGCTTGCAAAGCTGAAAATATTTTTCATCTGGCCCTGTAGAGAAGAAATTTGCTTGCCTCTAATTTAAGGCATCATTAATCAGGTTTTGGTTCCTTGCAGCCAACAACATC
Organism: Myrmecophaga tridactyla; assembly: GCA_004026745.1. Lineage (NCBI taxonomy): Eukaryota > Metazoa > Chordata > Mammalia > Pilosa > Myrmecophagidae > Myrmecophaga > Myrmecophaga tridactyla. The sequence continues at coordinate 16,103 of PVIY010046995.1, forward strand.
TGTAACATTTAATGTTTCCACATTTTCCAATATTCCCCAATTCTTCCAACTTTATCAGCAATTATGCATCTTCATACATGTACTCTTCTTAGCTCCGTGCCTTTGTTATCTTTCCCCAAGGTTAGCTCCAGGGTAAGCGGTGCCCAAAGGGCAAACACTAAGAAGCAGAGAACTTTAGTTAACAATCACGTGCATGCACTCTCTTGGCCCTGTGCCTTCTTTGTCCGTGCCCGCGATAAAACCCGTCTTCCCCTCTGATCAACAAGGACCATCATGGCAAGGAATTGCTGTCTCTCCTCCCACCGCCAAGAACGAGGACCCCATGGAAGTGCCAAATAAATGCTCTATCTTACTCGCCAAGCTGGACTTGTCCGAGTCATTCTTTGGTCTGCCGTACCCCTCGAAGTTTGGTGGAAGGGTGTCCTATTGCCCAGCCCATCACCTTCCTCGGAGCAGCGTCCTACCCGCCCATCACCTTTCTGGGAGCAGCGTCCTACCAGCAAAAGCAGTGCAGGAGCTAGGAAGCCTGCAGACAGCCAGTGCCCAGGGTCATTTGGCAGCTACTGCCTCCTGCACGGCCTTGTCCGTGGTGTGCCCCTGCTGAGGATGTCCTTCCCGTGCTGGTCTGAGGGTGAATTCCTCCTCACCTAGAGGTTCTCGGGTCTGTACCCTTTACCTAACAACATAGTACTTGACCATGTGATTGTTACATTCCTGATCCTGGGACTGCGATTACATTTTTAATCGTGGTCAATCCTCTCAACAGTCCTATGATGAGTGAGAGGTGGTGTGGCCCTGAACTGAAGTAGTAGTGAACATAAAATAATAAAAATACTGACAATGATTATGATAAAGCACTGTGTTCCAGGTACCATTGTTTACAGCATCATTTCACTTAATTTTCCCCACGAGATACAATTAAGATGGACAGGACATTATATATCAGGAAATCGAGGCTCAAGATGATAAAATCACTTGTCCAAGGTCATACTGAGTGGTGAAGCTGGGGCTTGACTTCAGATCTGTTTGATTCTAAATCTCAAGCTCTTTGTACCCAACCCAATTTTAGAGGCTGCTCCTGTTGCTATAACAAATTACCAGAAATTTAGGAGCATAAAGCAACACAAATTCATTCTCTTATAGTTCTGCAGGCCAGAAGTCTAACGCAGGCCAGCAGGGCCATGCCCCTTCTGGAGGATCAAAGGGAGACTCTGTTTCTTTGCCTCTGTGGTTTTTAGCAGCCATCCACATTCCTTGGCTCATTGCCACCCATCACTAATCTCTGCCTCCACTGTCACATCTCCTCTGACTCTGGCTCTCCTGTGACCCCCTGATAAAGACCCTATGATTACACTGTCCTACCTGGCAGTTCAGAATAGTTTCCCCACCTCAGTAGAGCCTTAGCTTAATCACATCTTCAAAGTCCCTTTGCCAGATAAGGTCACATATTCACAGGTTCTGGAGATTCTGGACATCTGTGGGAAGCCATGTCTCTACCCACCACAGAAATAAATAACGTGATGATGGAATGATTAAATTCTATGGACACTATAAAAACTCAGAAATGCACAGCACAATATTACCTAACTGTAATACAATTATGTTAAAACACTGAATGAAGCTGCATATGAGAATGATAGAGGGAGGAGGGCTGGGGCATAAATGAAATCACAAAGAAAGATAGACAATAAAGATTGAGAGGGTGTAATCTAGGAATGCCTAGAGTGTATAATGATAGTGACTAAATGTACAAATTTAAAAAATGTTTTTGCATGAGGAAGAACAAAAGAATGTCATTACTGCAGTGTGCTGAAAATAGATGGTAATATTTAAAAATTTCAACTAATGTGTGAGACTAAAGCAAAAAATGTTTATTTGGTACAAATCTATACTTTGACTAGTGCATCTCCTAATATAACTTATGTAGATAGTTGATTAAACACCTTAAGTACATGGAACTTTGTATAGGACATGAGATTTTGTTGGTTTGCCCAGGTGATGCCCTGATGAATCCCAGAGTGATTTGATCAG
>PVIY010046996.1:0-18126 GCA_004026745.1 Myrmecophaga tridactyla
CACCACAAGGCTTCTTCTCCCAAGACAGAAATTAATTCAACTTCCACCAAGGCCTTTTGCTGCTTATTTCATGCCTCTACCACTCACCCTCTGATTTTCTTCTGATTCTTAAAAGCGCAGCAGTGGCTCGGGTAAGAAAGGTCAGCGCGAGTGAGGTGAAGGAAACTCAAGGAGAGTGGGAGTTTCTTTAGAGCCCATGTGTTTCTTGCTATCAGCTCCTTCAGGTGCTCCAGGCCTCTGGACGGCAGGGCAGAAACGCTAGTGTAAGAGACATCCCTGCCGGGGGGAGAAAACAGAGAGGAAATGAGCACCCAGTTTTCCTTGACCAGAAAGTCAAACCAGCCTGAGAGGACACGGACCTAAGGGAGGTGATAGCTCCCTTCCTGCTGGTGAATGTACTCTCTGAATTCTTTATACACAGACACCCATCTAAGGAGTGATACTATGCTTCTAGGCTTAGTATGTTGAAGGAACTCCCTGTTTATTGCCTGGAACCCAGTATCCATCCATACAAACACTATTTCAGCTGACGTATTATTTTACCCACCACACCACCAGCAGATTCCTGGAATCAGAGACAGATGTCAATTTTGCTCTGGAAATCTACACCACGTAACTATGCAAGAGTCTCAAGGGACAGGAGGAATAAAATTGAACAGGTGTAAATGGGCTTGGCGTGCTATCAGTCTCCATGGGAATTAGGGTTTTGGGGACTGCTAAACTGCTAACTGACATGGCTTATCATCACTATCATGAAAATCTTCTAATAATGCAGAACTTGGGGTTATAACCAGTCACACTGTGAATTCATGACTGAAAAGAAACCTACATTTACATATCTGAAATGAGATTCACATCACTTCTGGAAACAATGAGGTTATGTTGTGGTGAAGCTGGGAACGATATGGATGCCAGTGTTATTAAAGTAGAATTAATCTGTGGTTTTTAGTGTGACGTTCCCTATTCTTTTCTCAGTCCCAGCAAGTCTACTTTCTATATCTTGCTTTGCAAATGGCACCCCATCATTTTCACTTGCACTGAATGATAGCTTGAAGAAGATTTTATATTTTAGCAATTAAAATATCCACTAAGTATTCCTTATAGAAGGTGATTACATTTTCTTTTATGCTTATTATAAGTAGTATATTCCAATTAATAAATTCATTCCAGTATTTACAGCTTCTGCCTCTCTATCACTGTAATCTGGGTTTACCTGGGATTTATATTCTCAGGGTCAAGGCTGTGACTTTGTTCACAAACATGAAACAGCTGTATTCCAACCCTATTCTCATTGCAGAACTGTGACTCCTGTGGGGGAAAGATGCTGCATACACTAATTTTTATGTATTTAATTAAAGAATTCTATAATTCAGTATTTCCCAAACTTGCTTGGTGGTGAGAATTAACCCTTGGCGCTTGTTTCCATATGATCCCCAGGCAACTTTTAGCATTAGGAAGTACTTTTGGGAAACTGGCACACACGAACAATTTTGTAGTTAGAGAGTTGAGGGATTTTAGAGTCTGCTTTAAGCACAACTGTTAAGTAAACGAAGCTGAATTTTGCCTGTTCCCCCCAGTCTGTCCTTTTGATACATTGCTTTCTCTTTTAGCCATGCCATCTTCGAGGTGTGTCTGTCTTTCTGCTTCCAGTTGTCTGGAAGCAACTTATGTGTCTCCATATCCAAGATGTGTTATGTCAGCTAAACAAGAGAGCAGCTCCTGGGTCAGTTTTCCTGCTTTCCTCTCTGCTGGATGCAGTGATCATGTGTGTTTGTCTGAGAGTTAATTCTTCCAAGTAATCGTATTGTCATTTTAAAGGATTTTTCCCGAGAAACAGTAACTATTCCAGTTACTGTTCCTTTGTAATAATACACTTCAAACAAAATGGTCTTCTCATCGTGAGTATAGCTTGCAGGGATCAGGAATTTGAACAGGGCATGGATTGCCTCTGTACTATGAGGACTCAGCCGGGTGACTTTATTAGGGGCTAGAATTATCTGGAGGTTCCTTCATTCCCATGTCTGGGTGCCAGGGCTGACATGACTCCCGGGCTGAGCTTTACTGGGATTGTCAAAGTGGCCTCTTGGTGTCACTTGGGCTTCTTACATCATGGCACCAGTTTCTGAGAGGAAACCTCCTGTGAGGAGGCATCCAGGGAGCTAGTGTTTCCAGAGAACCAGGCAAAAGTGTCATGGCCTTTTTTTTTTAAATGAAGAAAAATATTTTATTGCTCTTTATGATTATTGATTTTTATTTCTTACAGTGCATTGAGATGAAGGAAAAAATTATGAATAGGTGTTCTTTTCATTTTCTTTTCTGTGTGCATTTGCTTGCAGGAGATAAGGGTAAGTATGCCATATTAATGTTACAGATTCAAGCCAATATCATTATCAAGCAGTCTTCTCTGTGTGATGTAAGGTTCTACGGTTTTCATCCTTTATACATTTTTAATTTTTACCAAACTATCCATCCTTAGAGTACAAAGTAATTTATTGTATTTTTATAAGAATCAAAACCCTGTACCTATCATGGTCCAACCCCCATTCTCCTTCCCTAGAATTATGAAGTTCTAACTTTATTGGCTGTTTTTTTTTGGTACTTATCTTATAATAATATGTCATGGCCTTTTTGATCTAGCTCCAGAAGTCACATAGTGCCACCTTCTCTGTATTCTATCGATTGCAGCAATAATGAGCCTGCCCAGATCGAAGGCAGGGGACATAGAGCCCATCTCTCGATGGAAGGCATGTCAAAAAATTTGATGCTATATTTTAAAACTGCCACAATAATCTAAGTGATGGAGACATCAGTGCGGCAGGTATTTGGAGCAAACTGGCAGCTCACCACTTTGCAAATCTTTGTTTCTGGTCCAGGGACCACTGTGGCCCAGCACCAAGGTCACTTGCAATCCAGACTCCTGAGCCACGCCCCAGACAGCCTGAATGATAATTTCTGGTGGCAGGGCACAGGAATCTGCATTATTTAGGAAGCTCTCCTGATGATTCAGAGGCTTATCTCAATTTTTTAGCATTTTTAATGAAGCAGGCAGATACTGAAATTAAGACCAAAGACAGGGCCTGTTGTGTCCAAAGAGACTGAATGAGAGTGGAGCTGTACCTATATAATTTGAGTCAAAAGTTTTCATTTTCAGCACCCCAGTTGCTTTTTGCTGCCCTTTATCTTCAGGTCTCTGGAGTCTTTGATCACAGATCCAGGTGCAGCAAACCTCAGAGGGAGGGAGGAATTGATTTCATGGTTAGTCTGAATGTCTGCAAAGAACCTATTTTAGTGGGTCTTTAGTTGGGTCTCAGTGGGGCTGAACTAGGAGGGTGATTGGGCAGGCTTGGAGAAAGGAAATGTGCATAAAACTTATGCCAGAAACATCTGTAATATAATGGTTGTTTAGCATAAAGTAGATGCTCGGTGAAAGTTAATTCCCACCTTGCTCCAATTTGGAGTTTATTTAATCTCAAACCGAGTGCAAGGAACCTAGAAAATACAGCTTCAGCCCAGAACTTAACTTGTTTACTCAACTGCTTATTTGATATCTCCAACTTAATTGTCCACCCATAATTAACCAAGTTAACTATTGATCCCCTGACCCCACCCCAAACTGCTCTTCTTCCACTTTTCCCCATCAAAGTAACTGGCACTTCTATTCACTTAGCTGATCCCTAGAAACCTGGGATCATTCTAACATGTGGGGCTCCCTCACCACCACTGCCCCATCAACATTTAATCTAGCAAAAGGCCTGTGGATTCAAACTCCCAAAGAATCTTGAGATGCATTTGCATTTCCCATACATGGAGAGAACTTTCAAGAACATCATCTCTTGCTGTAAGAGCTCTCTATGCCCACCCTAGCCCTACCAATCCATTCCTGCACAGTAGCCAGAGTAGTCATAACATAGAATTGGATCACATCACAACCCTGCTTAAAGCCTTGCAATGGCATTCCATATACCATGAATAACATCCACCCTCCCTTCTGTGCCCTTTAAGGTCTTATGGATCTGGCCTCTGCCTATCTCTCCACCTATATCTCAGGGCCCAAGGCCACTTACAGCACAAATTAGAATCTACCTGAACCCTTACTCCCACTGGCATAGCCTCTTGATGCAGCCCTAAGTTTCCAATGTGCATGCTGCTCTAAAGCACTCCTGCTGTGCTGCCCTGTTCTGATGTGGGCTGTTCCACCCATATTGCTTCTGCACTTATAGGTCAAGTGGGGAAATAACTGCCTTTTCTCCTTTTTCTTGATTTAACCTCTCTTGCAGAAAGATGTAGTTTTAGTCAGGCAGTCTGGGTGTCATAAGAAAGGAAGCTAGGAACTCCTCTACTCCCAATGGATGTATCACTCCCTCTCCACTCAAAGTATCCCAAATGGAATGATTTCTTCCACCCAAGTGTATTTTGGTGTATTTTGTCCACCACCTTCTGGACCTGAAGCTTCAGAGTTGTTGTGGAGTCTTTCTTGCCATTTTCCCATATTTTTGCAATTAATATTTACACTACAATGCAATTGAGCTAGACAATGGGTTCAGATGTTGAAGCTCAGCTGTTTGTATGTCTATGGTCTCATGGTTTTCACCACTACCCCCTTAGTTCAGGTCTGAGTTACATACATTTCAAAAAGGTTTGCAAAAACTTCCTGATTTCTAGAAATCTACTGATCCCACCTGCAGACTGAGGACAGAATGTTCCTGCCAAAATACGGACATCATCATATTTCTTTCCAGCTTGAAATACACAGTTCCCCCAATGTCTACATAAGGAAGTTCAAACTTCTTTTAAAAGTATCCCCACTTTTCCTAGTGGGAATCTCTTCCTGAACTTTGTGCCTTATTCTTTTTTAATTTTCTCCCTTGTTTACTGGAGCACATTCTAAAGTAATTTCTTACAAAAGGCTGCATGAGAGAGATATTTTCAGAGTGCTTGCATGTTGGAAAGCAACTTTTTTTTTCTACCCGTAGATTCAGGTGATACTTTACCTAGCTATAGAATAGTAGGTTGCAAATCACTTTCAGAATTTTAAAGGCCTTACTCAATTGAATGCTAGCTTCCAGTGTTGTTCTTGGTAAATATGATGCCATACAGGTTCTTATTCTTTTGTCTTTGACTTGTTTTTGTTCTTTAGAAGTTTTTGATCTTCTCTTTATTCCTGGTATGAAATTTCATGGTATGCCTTGATATAGATTCTTTCCCGTTTACTGCACTGGGCACTAACCATGAAAGAGCCCATTCAATGTGGAAACCTATACTTTTCAGCTCTAGGAAATCATGTATAATAATTTTCTTGATAATTTACTCTTGTCTATTTCTCTGTTTCCTCTCTGGAAGTCATAGTAAGTGGAAGCAGAACCACCTGGATCCATCCTGCATATTTCTATCTTCTCTGTTTTCTCATATAGTTTTTCTTATTATTTTCATTTCATTTTCTGGTAGAATTCCTTGCCTCTATCTCCCAACCTTTCTATTGGGTTTTTAATTTTAGCTTTGTGAGAGCTGGGACTGTTCTGTTCATCACATTTATTTATTTAGTTAGTTATTTAGTATTTTTAGACTGGTGCTTAGCCAATGGAAGACTTTCCTTGAATATTTGTCAAATGCATGAGTACATTTCCCAGGGTCCTTTCTTGTTCTCTGTTTTTTTTTTTTTTTTAATAGCATATTTGAGGAAGCTCCACACACTAGGGTTTAGGAACATGGGTTTTAAATTCCGACTGTCTGGGTTTGAATCCTGTCCTCCCCAGTTTCCTCATCTTGGGCTACTGGGACAGTAGCTGACAGTGTATTATTTATTGATTTATTTATTATTTATTAATTTATTATTCATTACTAGCTATTATTATTATTATTGTGACTAAGAAGGCCTCAAATTTCCTTTAGCATGGCTAAACTTTAGGCTTCTCCCTGACTCCAGGCCTCTGACCTCCCTCTCACACAGCCCTTATACTGTCCTGGTACCTGATGGGTTCCTAACTAGGCAATTCCTTATTTCTCTCTTCCTCCCTCTGGCCTTTACAGACTCCAGGTGGCCTAATTACTTCAAAGAAAAACATTCCAAACCAAGCATTTCTAATTGCAGCCTCAGAAACTCACAATGCCTCCTCACTATCCTATCTGCCAATGCTCCAATTTATTCCCAGACCTTGAAAAGCTGGTTGTCGGGCGTGCGAGGGTAGTTCAGTGGTAGAATTCTCGCCTGCACGTGGGAGATGATTCCCGGCCTATGCACTTCCCAAGCAAACAAACAAATGAAAAACCGAACAAATAAAAAGTCAGCAAATGGTGCTGCAATAAGGGGATACTCACATGGAAAAAGAATAAAGTGTGACTGTGCCATACAGCATACAAAAAAAAAAAAAAAAATGCTGGCTGTTCTTTGTTTCTATGGTGGTGAGTTCTGCTCTCTCTCCCCTGCTATAGCAGCCCCTGAATGAAGTTATCTTTGCCTGTTTAGCATTGTCTGGAGAGTTTCTTCTCTGAGAGCTGTTATCATTGCTGCAATAACTTTAGAGGTGAAGTGTCTTCTGTCTTCTCAGATTCATATCAGGACACTAATTTTGCTTTTTAAAACACTCTTTTCTGTCCTCTGCAATATCTTTGACTCCTTCAGGCTCATTTCCCCCACAGCTGGTTTTCTTGACTTCACTCTTTCATGTTAGAAGCATTTTTTAGCAGGTGAGCTTTGGTTACATCTCCACACTTACAATGAATGCCAAAAATCTGTTTGGGAGTGTGTCCACTGTAAGGCTTTACTTTGGAATAATTGCTTTTTGTTTTTTGGAGCTGGCCATTGTGTTGTTGGACCCTATAATGACAGAATGTGGAGATATTTTTTTGTTTTAGACGTTTTCAACTTCAGAGAAGAGACTTTGAATCTTTAGCTTAGAGGGAAGTTACTTGTCTGCTGGCATCTGAATGGGATAGAGGGTCAATGTTTCCAGATACTGATCTTCAATTAATTCTCCTGCATTTAGCACCATGTCTTACTCTTGCCCCATGGTGCGGCTGTCATCTCTTAGTCCCATGCTCAGGGATGTGCAGGGCAAGGCAGCTGTCTCTGACATGAGTTCTGTCAGGTTTGCCTTCCTTGTCCTCTACCTTTTCTCCTCCAGAATTCTGTAATTGTCCTGGGCATGGATGTACCTTACCTGTCCTCTTTGTCCTTGTGAATTTAAGCATTTTAAAAATTCCTTTCCCATCTTTATAGAAGATCCTCAAAAGAGAGAGGAAATAAAAGCCTAATTTCAATGCATCATCTTTAACTTTCAATCACTATTCTATTTAGCAGATAGAACTTTGCTAGAATTTAGAACAACTACTTGTTAATTGCTGAGTCACACCAAATAGTCTTCCAGCTTTGGAGTGGATGGAGAAAGAGCCTTGTATTGGTCTGAATCTTTTATATACCCTAGAAAAGCCTTTGTTCTTTCAATCAATCCCTGCAGGTGCAGACTTATTGTGTCTTTTGATTAGGTGCTTTCCATGGAAATATGGCCCAGCCCATTCAAGGTTGGTCTTAATCCTGACTGAAGTCCTTTAAGAGAGCTCCTAGAGAGAGATGGAGAGTTTAGAAGGAAAACACCCCCAGGAGAAGCAAGACCCCACAGAAACAGAGAGAAAGAAACACCCAGAGACATTTGGAGACAGCCATTGAAACCAGAACCAGGAGAGAAGGGCCAGCAGACATCGCCACGTGCCTTCCCACATGACAGAGGACCGCCAGATGCCAGCAGCCCTTCCTCAGAGAAGGTACCTCCATCTTGATGCCTTAGTTTGGACATTTTCATGGCCTTAGAACTGTAAATTTGTAAGCTAATAAATTCCCGTTGTAAAAGTCAAGCCATTACTTGTATATTGCATTATTGCAGCCTTAGCAAACTGAAACAAACCTCAATCTGAAGAAACCCTGAAACTCAACAAGGCAGGGGCCATTTTATGTTATTTGAAACTGTGTCTTCTTCCATTCACCATAAACTTTTATTTGGCCACTTTCAATCTGGGATGTCAAACAGTGTACCTTCTTTTCTAAAACAGGACCTTCAAAATATAGTTAATTTTTTTTCCCTGAGAGAGAAGAATAGGGAAAGTTGCTATCAGTGATTAAGGGAGTTGAATTCATTTGTGAATGCAGCCGAGTGAGTGGGAACCAACAAGCTGAAGGGCCTCCCTCTCTTTTGTTGACTCTGGCACTCTCCTCTAAGAGCTCATTACATGATGGGCACTGAACTCCATGAGAATTTGTCTCTAGCAAGTATTTACTCATAAAACAAAATGCAGCTGAGCTGAGTGAGCCCTGGCAGGTGGTTTGCAGTCTAATTGCCTTGGTCATGGGAACAATCTCAAGTGAATGTTTGATGAGAGTGACAAGAACTGTACTTGGAGAGCACAAGTCCTGTAGTGCTATACACAGGGCAAGGATATAAATGACTTTTAAAGATGCCAGGAAAAAAAGAGCCAACTAATATTTGATGTCACAAAGGGATCAAATTGCTCCTCAGAAGCAATTACGTATTCTAGCATCCCCAAACATTGGATTTAATTTTTTTTTTTTTTCATGGGCAGGCACTAGGAATCAAAACCTAGTCTCTGGCATGGCAGGCAAGAACTCTGCCTGCTGAGCCACGTGGCCTGCTCCCCAAACATTGGATTTTTTAAAAGATATTTTGTCACAAACTATGATTTAAGATGAACTTTCGATGAATTCAATCCCAAATTAAATAAGCACTAATTGGCTTGCTGATATTCCAACAGCAGTTGCAGGCCTCTTTTTGGTTTTCCTGTAATGAATGTGGGTTTTTCTAAAGGTCAATATGTAGATGTTGCTCCATTATAAATGTGTAGTCACACCCGTAAATTGATAGATGAAGTACAGCTAAGGACAGAAGAAAGAATAATTTACTGCTTAAAAGCTAATTTAATAAAACTGAATACAAAATAACATATAGGCTTAAAAGCTCCAAGTTCAAGAGAGTGAGTTTGTTTATGTGCTTATGAAAATTTAAAATATTATTTCATTTAGTCAACAAATAATTATTGATTGCCTACTATGTTTCAGATATAGTTCTTGTTGCTTTACTAAAATAAAGAAGCAAAAATTCCCACATTCCTGGTGCTTACATTCTAATGGGGAGAGTGGAACAAGTTTTTAAAAAGAAAAATATATAGTATACTAGGTGATGATAATTATATGGAGAACAGTAAAGCAGGGAAGAGGAAAAAGAAGAATCTAGAAGTAGAACAATTAGAGATGGAGTGGAGGTGTCAGGGAAGGCCCCACTGATAGTTGAGCAAAGATCTGAAGGAGAAGAGGGCAAGATTCATGTGGAAATCTGGGGCAAGGGCATTCCAGGCAGAGGGAACAGCCTGTACAAAGGCTCTGAAGTGGGAGTGTGGCTGGTGTGTTTGAGGAAGAAAGGAGGCCAGTGAGACTGGAGAGAGAAGGGGAAGGAAGAAGGAAGAGGAGGTCAGAGAGTTAATGGAGACACAGATCATGTGTGGCCATGTAGGCCATTGAAAGGACTTTGTGTTTTAATCAAAATGAGATCAAAAGCCTTCACAGGAATGGTATAATCTGGATTATATTAAAAAAAAGAATGAATCTGGTTACTCTTTTGAAAATAGGCCAAAAGTAGCAAAGGATGGAAGTAGGGAGACCAGCAAAAGTACAGGAAGGGAGGATGATGGCTTGGACCAGAGTGGTAACAATGGAGATACTGAGGATGGTTGAAATTTGGATATATTTTAATATTGGAGCCGATGGATCTTTCTGATCGATTAGATATGGAGTAAGAGAGAAAGCGTGGAGTCAAGAATCACTCCAAGATTTCTGACCTGTGTCTAGAAGAATGGTGTCAGCACTTCCTGAGACGGTGATGGCTGAAGGTGAGGCTGGTTTGGGAGTGTGGGTTGGGTGGGATCAAGAGTTCAGTTTTGGACATGTTGAGTTTGAGATGCCTATTAGACTCCAGGCAGCACTGTCAGATAGGCAATGGTTTACAACTCTGACCGTGGGAGAGCTGTCTGGACTGGATATTTCTATTTGAGTATCAGGCATTATTTAAAGCCATGTGAATGGATGAGATCACCAAGGAAATGAATGAAGACCAAAGCTAGAGCCCCGGGGACTCCCAAATTAGAGATCCAGAACAAGGGGAGGAACTAGAAAAGGAGATTGGGAAGGAGCAGCCAGGGAGGTGTAGTGAAACCAAGTAGTGTCTTGGAAAGCAAAAGAAGAATGTTATTTCAATGAGGACAACGTCATCAGCTGGGTTAAATCCTTCTGAAATAAGAACTAAGAACTGGTCATTTGATTTAGCAACCGTGGCAGTTATTGGTGATGTTGAAAAGAGCAGTTTCAGTGGAATGGTGAGAGATAAAAAAACTGGTTGGAGTGAAGTTAACAGAGATCAGTGGAGAGGAATTGGAGACCATGTAACCAATTCTTTTAAGAAGTCTCACTGCAAAGGGGCAGAGTTAAATAGAGCACTAGCTGTGAATGGATATGGAGTTGAAAGGTTAAAAATATTTTAAAAATTTACACATTTCAATATGTATCCCTAAAGAAGAAGTCTTTTTTAAAATAATAACTCTTTAAGATCATCAAATATTCCATCAATATTCCAAGAGGGTCAGGTGGTTGTCTCAGTATTCAAACAGAACTAAATATTGCATCTGGCTGATCTGCTTATTAGTTGGTTTTTAATCCAGTGGTTCAAGAAAGATTGTTTTAAGGTGAGAGAAACTCCAATATGTTAAAATGCTGTTGGGAATATTCAGTAGAAAGGAAAATATTGATGATGTAGTACAGAATGGGGAGGCTTGCTAAAGTGATGCCCTTGAGTTGCTGAGAAGGGATAGGATGTAAGATCCTAGTGGAGGGGCTTGCCTTAAAAAGTGACTTGAAAATACAGAGGGGATATTCAGATGAACAGTATACGGAAGTATTATGTGCAAAGAGTATGATATGTACAGCCTGCTGTCAAAGTTTCTGAAAATAGATAGATGATAGATAGAATGATATGGCAAAGATGGCAAAATGTTAAAATTGATGGATCTGGGTATTTGGGGGTGAGGGGTGGAGGTATTGTTGGAGTTCTCTGTATGGGGTTTGAATTATTTTTGCAACTGTCTGTAAGGTTGAAATTATTTTAAAATAAAAAGTTGAAAAATCCCCAACGAAAATGCAGGAGGGGAGAATGAAGATGTGGACACAGGCAGGAAGATGTGAAGATGTGGTGGGAGCATAAGGAATTCATTTCTGATTGATTTTATTCTCAATGAAATGGAAATTAAGGAGGTCAACTAGGCATGAGAATGGGGAAGAAGGGTTAGAGAATTGAGGAGAGGGGAGGAGATATGGCATGGCAACCCAAGAAAGTGGGAGAGTAAATAGAGAATCGGATATGATTGCTGTGCAGCGTTAGGCCCACTGGGGTGAATGATTTAAAGTGAAACACTTCCCATGGTCAGCTGCAAGGGTCCAGGCCCAGAGGAGCTGGATTTAACCAGACCAGGGTTATTTTTTTCCAGGAAAGGAGAGAGAGAGGGAGAGGAACAAGGTAGTTAGTTGACTGTGTGTACAAGTCAGTGATTATAATGATGGACCCTGGATCTTAAGCTGCATAAAGAAAAAGTGAGAACATGAGAGTGAAATATTTGTAATGTATCCTAGATCCTAATGGGAACCAAAGAATTGAAAGTCTCAACTTGTACTATAGAGAAAGAGATGGAAAAACATTAGGATTTTGAGATTGGGGTTATGGAGTGTTTGGAGTCATTGGAGATGACAGGTCTAGAGTATGGCCGTAGAAGTGAAGGCTGTAGATAGAGTGGGGGTGGGGCAGCAAGGGCATTGGAAGAGAGGTCAGAGGTCAGAATAAGATGATCTATGCGGATGTTGAAATCAACAAAAATTAGGAGATGAATGGTGTTGGAGAGGTCAGTAACAATAAGTCAGGAGTTCAAACCTTGAAGAAATGAAACAAAATGACTTTGGGGGCTCATGGATAACAGCAAAAAGAAGGATATTGGGTGGAGATGCCTGCTAGTATGGGAGTCAAAGTTGAGGAGGTGTTTTAGGAAGAAGGAAGGACTAATGACCCAAGCGCAGCAATGAGGAGGAAAGAAGACATCTATGTAAACTTTATTTCATATGAACTGTATATACCTCTAAGGTGTGAGCCAATAATTAGCATGTTTTCAAATTAGAGATCCCTCAAAGCTGTCAGTGTCTTCTAGTAAAAGGAAACATCTTTAGTTTTCTCACATGAAGATTGACTTGCAACATGAATCTTCAAGTTCCTGTGCTACTTAGCTATTATATTTGCTCATTTTCAGAGTACTCATAAGGAAAGAGGTGTTCTTATTGTAAATTAAGGCCAAGACAAACAATTGATTAACAGAAAAGGAAAACTATTTTGCCTCACCCATTGTTTTGTGTTAAATTATTCATCATTTGACAAATATTTAGTGAGTTTGTGCTATATGCAAGGCATTTTTTTCAAGGCACTGGGGTTAAAATAGTGGAAAAAATAGACAAAATTCCCTTCCTTCATTGTATTCATTTATTAAAGGAGGGAGACAGACAATAAACAAATAATTAAATGTCTAGAATGTCAGATGGTGATAAACATCATGGAGAAAAATAAAGCAGAGAGGTCGGATGAAGAGTGAATGGTGAGAGGGTAGGTGGGCAGTTTGCACATTTAAATAGGGTATTCAGGGAGAACCTCAATGAGAAGCTTACATTTAAGCAAATACTTAAAGGAGGCAGAGGACCAGTCCCCATGTATCTGGAGAAAGAGACTTCTAGGTAGAGGGAGTAGATAGTGCAAAATCTCCTAACATGGTAATTTGTCTGGGTGACCTTTCTCATGAGGGTGGAGCAGAGCAATGGAGAAGGAAGGGAATATGCTTAATGGAGGATGGGCAGGGGACAAACAGCTTGGGTCCTTGTTGGCTATTTGTGAAGGCTTTGGCTTTTTCTGTGCAACTCGATAAGCCACTGGAAGGGTTTAAACAGAAATGAAAGAAAACAAACAAAATTAGAGAATTACAGCAGCTGCAAGAGTAATTGTGTGTGAAAAGGGCTGACCTGGTGTGCAAGCAAGATATTCCTTTTTGGAGTGAGTGCTACATTTGCACCCTAGTGCTGCCAGTTATGGCCAGGTGACTTTGTGTGAGTTACCTGATATCTGCACTTTGGTCTCCTCATTTGTAAACTAGGGAAAAAAACACCTACCACTGGATAGCTTAAAAAGTTCAAGAAGATAATACAGTCTGAAAAGTACTTAGCACATAGTCAAAGCTAAAAAATTGCTGCTATTACTATAAGAAAATGTCTAAAGATTCAAATGATCACACATTAATCTTTTCTTAAAGACTTTGATGTATAAATAAAATTGTTTCATAACTCAGGTATTATGCTATTCTCTTTCCCTCTCCTCCTGAGATTGTACAATGACATTTCTTTTCAGCACATAACTAAAGTAAACTCATGGAGTTTACTATCCCAGCATAATGGATGCTGCAATGAAAAACTGCCCATCCATGTCATTCACTAAGGTTAGTGTTTCACTGTACAGTAACAAGAGGAAATGCTAACAATTTACTGTCAATAGCATACTCTGAAACATACACACAAAACATTTCTTTTCCCTTAACATTGGATCCTGTTTTAGTTTGCTAAAGTTGACAAATTACAATATATCAGAAATGGGTTGACTTTTTTTTAACTTTTTAAAGTTGTGAAATATAACATACATACAAAACAGCAATAAATTTGCAAGTACATTTTAATAAGTAGTTGTAGAACAGATTTTAAAGTTTGGTATGAGTTACAGTTCTGTGATTTTTCATTTTTTCTTCTAGCTACTCCAAGATACTGGAGACCAATAGAAACATCAATATAATGATTCAGCAGTCCTACTCATTTGTTAAATCTATCTTCTCTGTTATACTTCCTTCTCTTTTTTTTCTTTTTTGTGAAAAATAACATATATACAAAAAAAGCAATAAATTTTAATGTACATTGCAACAATTAGTTGTAGAAAAGATTTCAGAGTTTGGTATCGGTTACAATTCTACAATTTTAGGTTTTTAAGAAATAGGTTGATTTTTCAATGGGGATTTATTAATTTACAAGTTTACAGTTCTGAGGTCATGAAAATGTCCAAATTAAGACATCAATAGATGATATTTTCTCCCTGAAGTCTGGCTACCAGCGATCCTCAAGGCGCAGGTCAAAGTCTTCTGGTCTCTCCTTTCTCTCCTGGGTTTCGTTGCTTCCAACTTCTGACTTCAGTAGCTTCCTCACTGTTTCTGTGGATTCTATCTGTTTTCTGTGTGGCCTCTTTTCCAGCATCTTTGGCTTTTCACTCCTACCTTCTTTGTGTGCTTCTCTACATTTCATCTCTTATAAAGGACTCAAGTAAGAGACTCAAGACCCACCTGGGGCATGCCCCAACTGAAATAACATAATCAAAATGTCCCACCTACAATAGGTCTACACACACAAGAATGGGTTAGCTTTAAGCATATGATATTTTTGGGGGTACATACAGCTTCAAACAATCACAGATCCCTTTCCTTCTCTACTCCACCTCCAACAAACACACACAAAATGACCATCACCATAGAGGCAAAAGGAGCGGATCCAATGCTACCTGTGAGAAGTGAAAAGTTCTTTTTTTTTTTTTTTTTTTTGGTATGGGCAGGCTCTGGGAATTGAACCCAAGTCTCTGGCATGCACTTTCTTTTAATATGCATTATTTCTTTTAGGTTCTGAGGCAGAACATAATGACCAAAATGGATTTCAGTGGTTTGGCAAAGATAGTGCACCAGAGCAAAAGCTCTTTGAGGACCTCTGCAATGATTCCATTCTCTCTCTCCATCAAGAGTCAGGTCCCTAGTAGGGGAGAACTCTGAAAACGATTTCTCAATAGTTGTAAAAAGCAACTCTATCATTATAGATAGCTATGATCTAAAGTATTAATTCTTTTTCTCATATCAGTGACTATGGTAGTATGAGTGCTACAGGTCCTTAAAAGAAATACTTGTCCAGAAGTATTGTGAGTTGTTAACAAAACTCCTCTGCCTAAAGATCTAGGGCTGGAGTAGACTGCTCCCTGTTCTCAGCAAGATGCCACAATGTACAAAATTCTGGAAAAGTAATTGTCTACTCTTTCACTTCAAATTCTTGTATAACCTTCCTCATAGCTCTCAAGATGGTCACAGATCCTCTCCTTTACTGTGCCTCTGGAGATTTTTGTGTGACTCAGAAAGGATGAGCTACTTTGGTTGTTTCTCCAACAACTTGACTCCCTTGGCACGGGTCTGGCCTGGTGTCTGAGCCAGGTACTGCATGGGGTCTGTCTTGTGTTTGTGACTCATTTCACAGTCAGTGAGCAGAGACCTCTGGCTTTGCACCTCCAGGAGGTTCCTTCCTCTCCAAGAGAGCTGTCTAGAGGCTCTAAATCTTTGCTTGGTAAACTCAGAAAGGAAGACAAGGAATTCTGGTCTGATTAGGTCTTTAAGGCTTGAATTCCTTCCCCTTAGAGGAAGGTCCTGTCACTGCCAAATAGCCAGGAGGCCCAGACAAGCAGTCCCTGCCAAGTGGCTATGTCAGAGGAATCCAGGACTAATTTAATCAGAGTTGAGGGTAGGCAAAGGCAAAGGAAAGAAGGCTAGGGGATGAGTTTAAGAGGTCCACAAAGGGTAATGGGATATCAAACTGTATACTTACAATCTATGTATGTTATTATATATAAAAACTAATTTTGCCCTGGCTCAATAAAGAACTAATTTTGCCCTGGCTCAACTTAGAATATCATGTCTTCAACATGTCTATGGATTTCAAGCCTACTGAAAAGGACTCTGCAATAATTTTTTAGCCATCTAATAATATGATCTTTTGAGAATCATTAAGAATCAAAGAGAAAAACATAAAAAGCTTATTTTCTCTAAACCCAGATGGCAAGGCCATGATCCTTGGATTTTCAAATGATTAATTTGATCAGTCAAAAGCAAGCAAAGTTTATTTTTGAAGTTTTTGAAGTTTATTTTTATTAATACATGTAATGCAGACTCAAGGATCTTATCACAAAGATTTCCTCCTCTTAGAAGACCCCTATAATAGTAAGTGGAACTATTGCAATCTAGTAATTTTTCAACAATCAGCTAAATGTTTATTAAGATAGGTTGCATAATTTCGACATTAGAGAATTCTGATTATTATGGAAGGCATTGCATTTCAGCATGTTCTTTCCTTCAGAATTGTAGACAACAAGAGCTCCTCTTTCAAAATAAGGTTAAGAGAAAGCAAAGTAATCAAAAGAGATATAAAAGTGGAAAATGAGATTGTGTATCTTGATTTAAAAAACCAATAAAAAGTGTTATTATACTCCAAAAGTAAATAAAAAAGCCTTTTTTAAAATAGCAAAGATTGGAGAATAGGTCATCTCATCCTGGACGTTGCACCTGTTTTAAATCAGATTCTTTTTTTTGATAAATGACCTTGAAAAAAGGTAGTAACCTAAGTGGGTGAGTTTGACTGCTTTTGTACGTTGTTAGAAACAGCTGTGTTCTTTCACACAAAAACTTTTTGAGGTGTAAATATATAATACATAAATAGTACCCATCTCTTTGCTCTTTGAATGGAATTTTAAAATTTTCCAGGTTTGGCTTTTACACCAAATGGCCATTATATCATCACAGCTATTTGATATTTAGTTGTGGTTCATCAAGTATTTATTGAGTTCTTGCTCTCTTCTCTTTTAAAGGGGTGGATTAAAGAAGTAGAAGACACAGTTCATTTCCACAACTCATTAAAATCTAGTCATGGGGAGAAGATATGTGGGAAATAAAGTAATGAAGATTTCAAGAATGGTTCAAGATTAAAATTAAAAAGATGCCACAGGCCATGCATGATTAGCTGCTAAATCCATTTTAAGACAACTGTGTTTGGAATTTGAGGAATGAGTGTGGACTCTTATTCCTTCACTTCTCCCTTTCCTCTCAATGGCCTCTGAAATACTGACGTCTCCATTTTTTCTTCTTCCCTCATGTTGTGACTTTCATTGTAAGTTTAATTTTAATTTGTATTAAAATAATGCATGAATTCATTTTATAAAGCAAATTACACTGGAGTCTTTATAGTGCACACAGCAGGCCCCATCTAGTTCTTCCCTGCAGTCCTGTTGCCCCAGAGCCAACCACTTTCAACTTCTGGTATTTCCTTTCATAATCATGAATATTTCTTGATTTTTTTAGTCTCAGAATTTAGCCACTGACTTCCCACTGTGGCAAATGAGTATGGAGCTCTTTCCCATTACCCTGACACCCATCCACTCTCCTGGAATAATCATATTTAGTTAAACCTATATTCAGTGTTTTGGTTGTTAAAACTCTATTTAGTTCACTGCTGGGCCATGTGGGGTATTGTGATTTCTTTTCTTTACTTCTATAAATTTTTGTTTCTTCATAAGATGCCTGTTTGTCTTTTTTTATTTAAATGACTTGGTTTGAATGAATCTCTTGGTAAGTCTTCCCAGGCACTCCATTCTGTAATATACCTCTTAAACCAGTTTTTTACACGGTCAAAAGATGTCAGATCATCTATCCATCCATTTTATTCCTGGGAGACCTACCTCTTGGAACTTTCTGTCCTTCTGCTCCTAGTTACCTAACTTATTTTCAGTCCCTCTGAGGCCTCCCTTTGTGGTCACCTGGGAATTCCATTGGCTTCTTTTTTTCCCCCTAAAAATCAGCTTTTTAAAAAAATTTATTTATTAATTAAAAAAAATTTAACAACTAAAACATTAACATGTGATCATTCCGTTCTACATGTATAATCAGTAATTCACAATATCATCACTTAGTTGCATATTCATAATTTCTTAGAACATTTGCATCAATTCAGAAAAAGAAATAAAAAGACAACAGAAAAAGAAATAAAACAAAAACAGAAAAAAAAAAGATTATACATACCATACCCCTTACCCCTCGCTTTCATTGATCACTAGCATTTCAAACTAAATTTATTTTAACATTTGTTCCCCCTATTATTTATTTTTATTCCATATGTTCCACTCGTCTGTTGATAAGGTAGATAAAAGGAGC
>PVIY010046997.1:0-18127 GCA_004026745.1 Myrmecophaga tridactyla
GTGTATATATATTAAAACCTCTGGGTGAAGGCAATGCAGAATGAATCCAGAATCCATTTGGTGGGTGAAATCGTAGTGGCAGGGGTGGGGTGGGGGCAGATTTGCATTTTACCAAACCACTGCCCCTCGGCCTGAGAAGGCTTTGTGTGGATTGAAGAAATGTGGCAGTGCCCAAGAAAGGGAGAAAAGGAGAAAGGGACATAGGTTGCTGAGTAAGAATTGCTTGAAGAAAAAATTTCCATGATTTGGAAAATAAAATGCTGGTTCATACAAGGCATCTGTTTGCATTCACTGCTCTGTATGGTTGGGGAGAGGCTCTGTGGAGGAGGTTTTGGGTGGTTACCCAGAGAAGAAAGGAGAAAGGGAGTGAAGAATGGTGCCTGGGGGGAAATAAAGAACGGTGCCCATTCCCCAGCCTGACCTCAAGGGACAAAAGAGATAATTCAGAGCTAAAGGAACAGGTTTTTTGTTTGTTTGTTTGTTTGAAGGTACTTGGGGCACAAGCAGCCAGGTGACAAAGTTGACCGCGGTGGCGGAGTGAGGTGCCCTTTCCCCATTTCTGCCAAATACACAGCACGGTGCGCTCGCCCGGGGGTCGCGAGGCTGTTCGGCGTGTCGGTGGTTGTGCGGCTGTGACAGCCGTGGGAGGCAGCGTTCTCCCGGCTGCTGGGAACGGGCGGGTGGCTCTGTACAGGGCGGAACACGAAAAGATAAGCATGCCGCCTGCAGTGATGGGGTAGGGGCTGCGAACAGGAACTTTTGATCATAAATTTGACCTCATCTTTATTCATAGGTCAGTAGGGGCTTGAGACATCCGGGGTATATGATAGCTACTTGGCTTCTGTGGTTTATTTTTTAAAACAGAAGAAATAGGATTCAATTATAATATATTAGCCCTTCTCTTATTTCACAATTGTTACAACTGTGATATTCCAAGTCAACTTTCCAAATATCTGAAACAGCCCTTTAAGCTTTAAAACATCTTAATCTTTCTCATGAAAAGCCTGCCAAAAAACACTGTACACTTCCCTACCTTCTTGTCCAGAGGGGAAAGAATAAATTTAATTGTTCCTTGGTGTCTCTGAGCCATCATTATGAACACTGATTAATTCTTGTACCGTAGTACGGAAAGGCCCCCAGGATCCAAGGACAAATGGAGGGCTAGTCTCTCCTAAGATACAGTCCTGAGACTGCCATGCTTTTTAAATTCTCATGTCCACTTTTGGTGGTTTTTCTCTCTCTTCCACCCTTGTTAGGCTGTCAATAGATACTTCCCACTGCTCTCAGGGAGACAGTTTCTAGGAATCTACTTTGCCCCCATCCTTTTCATTTGATATTTAATCTGCTTTGTACCTAGAAATCACATGACTTGTGAAAATTCTGACTAAATAAAGTAAAAAAAAAAAAAAAATGGGTTTTACTGACAGGAGGTTCATAAGGGTTCACCTAGGAATGAAGTGCAAGTTTTTAAGACACTTGTTTTGTCTATCTGGAGGCATTTAAAATTAATTTCTGGTTTTGGCTGTGTTCCTCCCAATTGAAGTTTCTGGATAAGAGACTTCAGAGAAGCGGTTTTCTTTTTATGAGAAAGATTAAGATGTTTGAAATCTTAAAGGGCTGTTTCAGATATTTGGAAAGTGGACTTGGAATATCACAATTGTAACAATGTGAAATAAGGAAAGCACCGGTTGGCATGCTGAGGAGAGGCGGGAAAATGATTGCAGCCTGTATCTCACCCCAACCAACATTATCCTATTCATTTTATGGAAATTATAGTTACTATTCTGAATTAACTAGATTGTACAATCAGTTTCAAAAGCATAATGTGGTGGTGTATAAAATTTAATAATGCATAAAACTTATTATGGAAATTTAAAATTTTAGGGCCTCAGTGGAATTCAAACATGAATTTTGTATGAAGAGATGAAACACAATAGTCTTATTAGAGTAATTTACTTTATTACAAGGAAGAACAGCCACAGTATCATTTAAATACTGTAATATTCATCACATTCAATTCTTCCCAGCAAACTAATTTAAGGTAGTCTGCAGACTCAATAAATAGCTGAAGGGTACATCACAGTCTCTGCCTCTTTTCCTTTTGAAGATCAGCAGGCCCAGTAAAAACCTATTTCCTAAAATAAGCTTTATGAGATACAGGGAAGACTGGAAATCATAAATGATGTGAGCAGCCTCCCTTGATTATGACAGGAAGTGTGCATATGTAATCTTTGTAGTGAATAAACATCTTCAATTTCTAGTATTATATCATCCAATTCCAGGAAAACATTATCATAGCATGAAATAGATGAGAAAGTAAATAGCTATCAGAATTATCTGGCAATGAGAGATACTAGGTCTTCTCTCTCCACAGTTGGGGCCACCTGGCATGGTGAGAAAAGCTGGCAGAAGGCAGGCCAGGATTCAAAGCTCAGTGTCTGTGTGGCTTGGGGCAAGTGACTACACTTCTCCCACCCGCAGTCCCTCTCACCATCGTGTAGCGGGAATGGTCCTTTCCAAGGCAGGGCATGATTTAAATGAGATAATGTACACACAGCACCTTCCTCTATCCTATATCCCCTCTGTTTGGAAATAGCAGTCCTACACTCAGTCTGTTTATCCTCACCTCCAGCTCCCCACCTGCACTTCTTATGTAGCGGAAAGCTAATGGCTGTCCAAGACGACTCCTTCTCCCTAGTTCCACTGGCTCCAAACAACTCCTCGACCCCGATTTGTGTCTTAATTGGAGTCAGATGTATCTTCTTTGAGATCCCCTGACCCCCTGCACGCACTTCATAGTACATATTTCCCTCACAATAGTGGATGTTCAATAGACTAACATTTTCTTGAGGGAAGGAATAGTAATTTAAGCTCTGAAAATGATTATCTATGGAACCGAAGCAAAATATAAAAAGCAATAGCTCAATTAACCCGGGTTTGCTTCCTCACACTCCTGCTTGTGCTCAAGGTGGTGACTTTTGAGGCTCTTCTGTCACTGGCTCTTACCAGTGCTACTCCCTGTGGGTATTTCTGCTGAGATCTTGCAGCTGTCTCACGTGAACTTATCACGTGACAAGGAGCAGTGCGTTCCCCATTTTCCAGAGGAGGAACCTGAAGCACAAAGCAATCAAGTCCTTTGCATGAGGTTAAATAACCAGTGAGAGGCAGATTTAGGATCCAACTCAGATCTAGTGATGTCGGAACTGATACCTTACTGTTATACTCAGTTCCTTCCCCCAAATAAGTCTGGCTGTATCACCATGGCATCCCCTATTTTATATCCCCTCATCCTCCCTCTCCAGGCTTGCTATTTTTTTTTTTGTTGGTATTTCTTGTCCCTTTCCCAAAGCACTGCAGCCCTCGATTTGCCAGAGTTAGGCAGAGCCTCTCTCCTTTGAACATTAAACTGTGCCAGAGGGGTATCAAAGCTCCTTGGGCCTGTGTGTCCTATAGAAGGTTTCATGAAATGGCCTTTAAAGACAAGACTGAAATTCAGCAGTATGCACAGGGAAGGTATGGAGCTCAGCTAGCATCTGCTCTGATGGGTTGGGTATCTGTTCTCTTTGGTCAGTGCCTGTACCATACAGGGTTTTAAATGTTTGGAATATCATGACTCTGTCTGAGCTACCTCACCACAGTAGTCCATAGGCAAGGGCTGGACATTTAACCTAAGCAATGGAGACCATGTTCAAACCATAGTTGCCTATTCCCTTGATGATCCAAGATGGATGGACTTGGATGCATGATCAAGTAGACTGTACCAGAATCATTTAGGATAATTTTTCTCCAAGAAGTATCCTTAGGTCTTCAAGCAAACAGAGTTCTGCTGATCTATCTCACACTGTTAGACATGCCCAGACACAGCTAACATTAATGGTATACACAGTTTGGGTTCAAGCTGGGAGCTCCAACTCACTTGATTGCAGTAATAGGGGGACTGGGCATCATGGTTGGTTAAGCAATAATAGAGAGAGATTCCTTCTGTATCAAAATCCTCTTAGGGTTTTATTCTCTCCATAATCTTGTCAGTTTTTATTTTATATATTTGAAGGTAGGTTGTTAGTTGCATACAAATTCATGGTAATTATAGCTTCTTGATGGATTGGCCTTTTAATTTCATGTAATATCTCTTTTATTCCTTTTTGCCTTAAATTATAATTTTTTCTGATCATAATATTGCTAAACTAGCTTTCTTATAAAGGAATCCACTTATATTTTCTTCTAGAATGTTCATTATTTTTGATGTTTGAAACCATGAACCATTTGGAATTGATCCTGATATAGGTGTAAGGTACAGACCCAATTAAAGAAAAAGGACAGGTTGCATGAATATTTTATATACATATATGACCTAATAAAAAAATGGGATGAATTGCTTCAATATTACATACATATTTATATATGATCGTTATATTTTGAGTTTAATTTTAAAACCCCTCTCTCTCTTCTGCTGTTGGGCGGTTTTGTAGTTACCTGTACCCTATCTCCCAAGCTTCTAGTCCATAAGTAGGTCTTATGATGGTGGCTAGAGACTCCTTTAATATTACAACAGTCCAGTGGGCAATTTTTGCACCATTCCAATTGCAAGGCTGTGTCTTTGTTTTCCTAGTTGGCTAAGTCCTCAACTCCCTATGAAGTTATAGCCCCAGGAAGCAGTTTGCAGCAATTTTACTCAGCCATCATCTACAAAGGTGTGTGGGAGGGTAAAATGATACACTCCCAAGGTTGCTCATTGTGACATTGTAACAGGGAACACTGGTAAATAGCCCATGTCCAGCAATAGAAGACAGTTGCGTAAATCATGGTTGGTGCCCACAATGACGTCAACACAGCCCTGAAGAATGGGTGAGATCTCCATGTCCTGACAGGGAGAGAGTTCCGGAATATACAGTTAAGGGAAAGCCACAAGGTACAGAACAACGTGTATAGTAAGTTGTTTGTCTGTGTAAGAATGGGAGAGAAATAAGAACATGTATGTATATATGTGAAGAAAAACAAATAGAATGTTTTTTTAAAGAGGAGGGGAGGAGAAGAATGGGGTAAAAATGAGACTTCTCTATCATAAAATGCTGAGTTTTGATTTTGCATTCATGTAAGGTGTGTTATCTATTAAAAAATAAGTGGACTTGTAAAGAAAACCCACCAGTTACAAACGATACATGTGTATATTATATAGTGGGCAATGGTTCGAGCAGTGAGCATGGTTCTGGTGCCTCCTCTTTGGGTGCAGCCCAACGGGCCATGGCGTCACATCCACTCATGGTTCACGTTTATATGCTGTTCCTGAATCATGGAAATGGTTATTGCTTTTAAGACCATTTATTTTTGGTTTCCGCTTTTTATATTTTATCTGTCATTGCTGTATATTTGGAGGAGAGGAAATGTTTGAATGTGTGAATTGCCTAACCAATGGAAGTCCTTTTACTTTTGTTTTAACCTTTATTATAGAAAATCTTTTAAGAAACATCTCTTTTCCTAATTTAAAAAGTGCAGTATTTTCAGAATCAACATTCCTTGGATGATGATACATATTAGAATGGAGTTTCTAAATCTTAACTCTTAGCACAAAATACCATATTTCATAGAATTCGAAATGCCTTTGACGGGAACATGGCCCATTATTTTACGTAGTATTGAAAATGTATTTCAACCATACTCACACTCAGTTTTGATCACTATACTTACAATATTGTGCAACCATCACACAGTATTGTGCTATCCATTTCTAGATCTTTATAATCAGTCCTGTTTAACATTCTGTACTCATTCAGCATCAAATGCCCAAACTCTATCCTTTTTCTATCTCCTGATAACAATATGTTCTTAACTTAAACCTTAACTTTCAAAGTTCACTCATTAATATTATTTATATTAGTGAGATCATACAGTATTTATTTGCCCTGTTGTTTCTGGCTAATTTCACTCAGCATAATGTCCTCAAGTTTCATCCACATTGTTATATGCTTCATGACTTTATTCTGTCTTACATCTGCCTAATAGTCTATCATATGTACATGCTGCAGTTTGGCCACTTGTCCATTGATGGATATTTGGGCTGTTTCCATCTCTTGGCAACTGTGAATAATGCTGCTGTAAACATCTGTGTGCAAATGTCCATTCTTGTCCCTTCTTTTAGATCCCCCAAGTGTATATCTAGTAATGGGATTACTGGATCACATGGCAATTTTATACTTAATTTCCTGAGGAACTGCCAAACTGCCTCCCAGACCAATTTCATTATTCCACATTCCCATCAACAGTGAATAAGTGTACCTCTTTTTCCACATCCTCTCCAGGACTTGTAGTTTTCAGTTTGCTTTTGTTTTTTAGAATGGCTAGGTTTGAGATGATATCTCAATGTGGTTTTGATTTGCATTTCCCTAGTACCCAGTGAGGCTGAGCATCTATCCATATGTTTTTGAGCCATTTGTATTCCTATTTTGAAAAATGTCTGTCTGTGTCTTTTGCTCATTTTTTAATTGGGCTGTTTGTCTTTTTCATTGTTGAGTTGTAGATCTCATTATATATTCTGGATATTAAACCCTCATCCGATATGTGTTTTCCAAATATTGTCTCCCATTGCATAGGCTGCCTTTTTACTTTGCTGACAAAGTCCATTTATGCACAAAAGTGTTTAATTTTGAGGAGCTCCCATTTATCTATTTCTTCTTTCATTGCTTGCACTTTGAGTGTAAGGTCTAGAAAACCAACTTCTATCACGCGATCCTTAAGACATTTCCTTCTAAGAGTTGTTTAGTCTTAGCTGTAATGTTTAGGGCTTAGATCCTAATTTGATTTAATTTTTGTATAAGTTATAAGACAGGGGTCCTATTTCATTTTTTTGGATATGGATATCCAGTTCTCCAAGCAACATATTTTGAAGAGGCTGCTCTGTCCCAGTAGAGCCATTGACTACCTTATCAAAGATCAATTGTACATAGATGAGAGGGTCAACATCTGAACACCAGTTTGATTCCAATGGTCAGTATATTTATCTTATGCCAGAACCATGCTGTTTTGACCACTGTAGCTTTGTAATGCACTTTAAAATCAGGAAGTAAAATTAAAAAAATTTTTTTGAATTTTTTTTTATTAATTAAAAAAATTAACCACAAACAAACAAAACAATAAGATATCATTCCATTCTACATATATAATCAGTTATAAATGAGAAGACTGGAGGGTGGGATACTGATTCAGAAATCCTGCAGCATGTAATAAAAGAAGAGGAAATGACACGGAATCACTGCCTCCTGTGATTTGAAGGCCATTGTGAAGGAAAACAATGCAGTGAAAGGAAGTTTTTCATATTAGGACATATATCATTGCATCACATTTATTTACCTTTCTGGATATTTTATAGCCCTTAATAAAAATATGAAAATAAATAAATAAATAAATAAAAATAAAAATTTTTTAAATATCCAAGATATTTTTTAGCTGTTTGGGGCACCCTTTTGTTCCAAATAAATCCAATCATTGGTTTTTCTATTTCTACAAAAGTAAGTTGTTTGGATTTTAATAGATATTGCATTCAACCTATAAATCAATTTGGGTAGAATTGACATCGTAACTATATTTAGCCTTCCAATCCATGAACATGGTATGTTTGGACATACCATTTATTTAGTATCTCCTTGATTTCTTTTTGCAATGCTTTGTAGATTTTGGTGTATAGGTCTTTTATGTCCTTGGCTAAATTTATTCCTAAATATTTTATTCTTTGGTTGCTATTGTAAGTGGGATTTCTTTCTTGATTTCCTCCTCATATTGCTCATTACTCATGTATAGAAACCCTACTGGTGTTTGCATGTTGATCTTGTACCCTGCCACATTGTTTAATAGCTCTAGTGCTTTACTGTATTTTTCAGGATTTTCTCCATATAGGATCATGTCATCTGCAAACAGCAAAAGTTTTCCTTCTTCCTTTCCAATCTGGATACCTTTTTTTTTCTTGCCTAATTGCTCTGGCTAGATCTTCCAGCACATTTTGAATAACAGTGGTGACAGTGGACATCCTTATCTTGTTCCTGGTCTTTCCCTATTGAGTACAGTGTTAGCTGTGGATTTTTCATATATTGCCTTTATTAGGTTGAGGAAGTTACCTTCTATTTTCATCCCTTAAATTGTTTTCATCAATAAAGGGTGCTGAATTTTGTCAAATGCCTTTTTCTGCACCAATCAAGATGATCATGTGTTTTCCTCTTTAATTTATTGGTGTATTGTATTACATTAATTGATTTTTTTTGTGTGTTTAACCACATGTGCATACCTGGAATGAACCTACTTGGTCATGGTGTATAATTCTTTAAATGAGCTGCTAGATTTGATTTGCAAGTATTTTGTTGAGGATTTTTGCATCTATATTCATTAAAGAGATTGGTCTTTAATTTTCTTTTCTTAGTATTATCTTTGTCTGGCTTTGGTAATAGGGTGATGTTGGCTTTATAGACTGAGTTAGGTAGCTTTCCCTCCTCTTCAATTTCTTTGAAGAGTTTGAGCAGGTTGGTACTAATTCTTTCTTGAATGTTTGGAAGAATTCACCTGTGAAGTCATCTGGTCCTGGACTTTTCTTTTTGGAAGTTTTTTGATGACTAATTCAATCTCTACTTATGATTGGTTTATTGAGGTCTTCTATTTCTTCTGAAGTCAATGTTGGTTGTTCATGCTTGTATTAGTTTGCTAAATGCTACCATAACGCAATATTCCAGAAATGGAATGGATTTTGTAAAGGGAATGTATTATGTTACAAGTTTACAGTTCTAAGGCCTTTTAAGTGTCCAAATTAAGGCACCAACAAGAGGTAACTTCACTCAAGAAAGGCAAATGCCTTCCAGAACACCTCTGTCAGCTGGGAAGGCATGTGGTTGGCATCTGCTGGCTCTTGTGCCCAGTTCTGTTGCCTCCAGCTTCTGATACCAGTGGTTTCCTCTCTAAGCATCTATGGGCATTCATTTACCTGCTCCAGGAGAAAACTCTATGTTTCACCTCTTAACATAACATCTGCCAGGGTCGGAGATTTCTTCTCTTCAGGTTCTGGCTATTTCTGTTAGTCATTGCTTAGCCCCCAGGCTATTTCTGTCTCAATCTACAAACATCTACATCAAGTCTCGTCTCTGTCGAGTCATAGGACACTTGTTTCCATTGCCATGGGAAAAATCAAAAGGTAAACAGGAATCACCGGACACAAACAGTTCCAAAAATCTGCAGAGCAAACTGCGTTGGATTTCAAGTCTGAAAGTAATTTATCCTTGGGGCTTTAGAAAGCGGCAGTCCAAGGTCCTGTGCAGCAGCCTTGCTCTCTCCAAACACTGGGGTGAGTTTTCCAACACTGCGGTTCATTGGGGGGACAGCCTTTCTCTTGGCTCCACCATCTCCCTACATTGGGGCAGCACCCAGGAACTCTGCCATCTTTGGAGCACACACTCAACCCCTCCAGAGCAATGGGGTGGCAGCCAGGCTCCCCCCAGTCCCCAAAGAATGTGCTCCACCCTCTTGGAGGCCTGGGGCACCACAACTCTTCCAGAACATCTAGGTAGAAGGCCTGCCCTCTGCTTCGTGGGCAGACTCACCCTCTCTAAGTGTATGGGTGGGTCTGCTCTCCTGGCTTGAGATTTCCTGGCTCCAGACTTTAGCGTCCATGGTTCTGACCCTGAAGTAGTTTTGCCTTCAGTTTGTCCCTTTTCTATAACTTTTAGGCCAGACTGACAGTGGATCTATTTATACATATCCCACAACTTGTTAATTTTCTATGCAGTATACTGGGATCATATCCATCAGACAATAGGACTTTCCATAAATCCTTTCTGGATAACTCTATCTCAAACCCTGGCTTTTTCTGAAATGGCTGACTGCTTCTATGTTTGCTTAAATCCTCACATGCTTAAATCCCTACTCACTGAAGTCTTGCTTTCTGGAAACCCAGATTTTCCAGACCATCAATTTTTGTTTTCTTTGTACCCAAGAGTTCAGTTCTCAACTTACCTCTTTCCTTTCACGCTCTACTATAAGGTACAAGGAGCAGCCAGACTGCATTTTCCGCATTTAGTTTGGAAATTTTTTCTGCTAAATATCCAAGTTCACCACTCTCAAATTCTACCTTCCAACCACAAAGAATGCCTTTCTTCTAGTTTGCAATGACACATTCATCATTTCTGTCTAAAGCCTCATTGGAGGTTTCTTTAGAGTCCACATTTCTATCAACAGTCTCCTCAAAGCATTCTAAGCCTTCTCTGTCAAGATCCTCACAACTTTTCCAGAATCTTCCCCTTACCCATTTAAAAAGCTGTTCCAAATATGTTTGGAATTCGCAAATCACAGCAGCATCCCACTTCTCCAGTACCAAAATCTGTATTAGCTTGTTAAGCTGCCGGAATGTAATATAACAGAAATGGATCAGCTTTTAAAAAGGGAATTTAATAAATTACATATTTACAGTTCTAAGGCCATTAAAATGACCAATTAATGCACCAACAAGAGGTTACCTTCACTCAAGAAAGGCTAATGCTGTCTGAAATACTTCTGTCAGCTGGGAAGGCATGTGGCTGGTGTCTGCTGGTCCTTGTTCCCAGTTCCATTGTTTCCAGCTTCTGGTGCCACTGGTTTCCTCTTTAAGCATCTGTGGGCATTCACTTACCTGCTCCAGGAGAAAATTCTGGGTTTTATCTCTCAGCTTAGCATCTGACCAGGCTGGAGATTTCTTCTCTTCAGGTTCTGGTCATTTCTGTTAGTCCTTGCTCATAACCTGTGCTATTTCTGTCTTGATCTCCAAAATTTGCATTAGCTCTTGTTTCTGTCATTTCTGAGCTTTCTCCAAAATGTTACCTCTTTTAAAGGATTTCAGTAAACTAAACAAGACCCACCTTGAATGGGTGGGATCACATCTCGTCTAGTTAAAAGGTCACACCCACAATTGGGCACACCATATCTCCTTGGAGATAATCTCATCAAAAGTTTCCACCCTACAATATTGAATTGGGATGAAAAGAAATGACTGTTCCCACAAAATTGAATCAGGATTAAAGCATGGCTTTTCTGGGGTATATAATGCTCTCAAATAGGCACAATGATTTTCTAGGTAGTTGTCCATTTCATCTATGTTGTCTGGTTTGTTAGCATATGTTTGTTCTTCCTATCCTCTCTTTATCTCCTTTATTTCTGCAGGGTCAGTAGTTATGTCCCTGCTCCCATTTCTGATTTTACTAATTTGCATCCACTCTCTTTTTTTCTTTGAAAGTCTAGATAAGAGTCCATCAATATTATTGATTTTCCCAAAGAACCAACTTCCTATTTTGTTGATTCTCTCTATTGTTTTCATGTTTTCCATTTCATTTATTTCTACTCTAATCTTTATTTCTTTCCTTCTGTTTCCTTTGGGGTTAGTTCACTGTTCTTTCTCTAGTTCCTCCAGGTGAGCAGTTAAGTCTTTCATTTTGCTCTTTCTTTTTTTAATTTAGGCATGTAGGGCAATAAAGATACCTCTCAGCACTGCCTTTGCTGCATCCCATAAGTTTTGATATGTTGTGTTCTCATTTTAATTTGCCTCAAGATATTTACTGATTTTTCTTGTAATTTCGCCCTTGACCCACTGGCTGTGTAAGAGTGTGTTGTTTAGCCTCCATATATTTGTGATTTTTCCAGCCCTCTGGCTGTTATTGGTTTCCAACTTCATTACATTATAATTCAAGAATGAATTTTGTATAATTTCAGCGTTTCAAAATTCATTGAGAACTGCTTTTAACCCATCATATGGTCTGTCCTGGACAATGATCCATGAGCACTAGAGAAAAATGTATATCATGCTGTTGTTGGGTGCGATGTTCTACAAGTGTTGTCTAGTTCATTTATCATATTATCCAAAATCTCTGTTTCCTTATTTATCCTCTGTCTAGATGTTCTATCCACTGATGAAAGTGGTGTATTGACGTCTGCAAATATTATTGTAAAAGCGTCTACTTCTCCCTTCAGTGTTGTCAGTGTTTGCCTTATATCTTTTGGAGTACTCTGGCTCAGGGCATAGATAAGCAGACATATGACTGTTATGTCTCATTGATGGGTTGTCCCTTTTATTAATGCATAGTGCCCTTCTTTGTTTCTTTTAATCATTTTACATTTGAAGTCAAATTTGTCTGATATTAGTATAGCTACCCTCACTCTTTTCTGGTTGTTGTTTGCATGAAATATCTTTTTCCAATCTTTCACTTTCAACCTGTTTTTGTCCTTGGTTCTTATAGTGAGTGTCATGTAGACAGCATATAGATACTGTTAATCTTCATTTCTACACTCTTCTCCAACCTCTCTCTCCTGTCTTTTACAATTCGCCTGTAGTACTCCTTTTAGTATTTCTTGTACCGCAGGTCTCTTGTTCACAAACTGTCAGTGTCTCTTTATATGTTGATACTCTATACTCTCCCTCATTTTTAATGCAATTTTATTGAGATATGTTACATAATCACATACCATATAATCATCCAAATTGTACAATCAGTGGTTCACAGTGTCATATATCTCTGCATTTGTCATCACAATTGATTTCTGAACATTTTCATTACTCAGGGAAAAAATAAAAATAAGAATAAAAGTGAAAAGAACACCCAAATATCCCATATCCCTCTCCTCCTATTATTTATTATTTTTCTTTTATTTTTTCTTACTCATCTGTCCATACACTGGAGTGTCACTCACAAGGTTTTCATAGTCACACCTTAAAAGCTCTATAGTTATTCAATTATCTTCAAGAATCAAGGCTATTGGATTGCAGTTCAACAATGTCAGGTATTTCCCTCTAGCTAAACCAATATCCCAAAAACTGAAAAGGGATATCTGCGAACTGCATAAGAATGAGCTGTTGATGCTATTTGAAATCTCTCAGCCACTGAAATGTTACTTTGTTTCATTTCTCTTCCTCCTTTTGGTCAAGAAGTCTTTCTCAATCCCTCAATGCCGGGGTGGGGCTCATTCCTTAGAATCATGTCCCACATTGCCAGGGGGACTTACACCCCATTGGAATCATGTCCCATGTAGCAGGGAGGGCAATGAATTCATCTGAAGAGTTGGCTTAGAGAGAGGGGTCACATATGAGCAACAAAAGAGGTTCTCTGGAGGTGACTCTTAGGCATAATCATAAGTAGGTTTAGCTTCTCCTTTGTTGGAATAAGTTTCATAAGGGCAAGCCCCAAAATCAAGGGCCTGGCGCATCAAATTGGCAATACCAAATGCTTGCAAGAACATAAGGTCTTCCCCAGGTGGGGAAGTTTAATATTTCCACCTTTTCCCCCAGTCCCTCAATGGGACTTTGCAAATACTTTTCAATTTTATGCTCACATTACTATGAGATACATTGGGGCATCACATCAACCTGTGCAAACCAACAAGATCTCACTCCTTATTCAAGGTTCCACGAAGTTATGGTGTTCAAATAAGCAGACCATATGAACTAAATTAGATAGCATACTATTGAAAATATAAATTTTGCACCAAATAAACATCTCTTCCTTTGGCCTCACACAGAAGCTGAAGTTTGAAAATACAGTCATTATCATCCTTTACCCTTTAGTCTGATTTACCATAGTCCTACACAGATCAGCATCATTCATATCTCTAACTGAAATCTGATCACTTTTTCAGTGTTTTTTTTTTTTTGCATGGGCAGGCCCCAGAAATCGAACCCAGGTTTCCAGCCTAGCAGGAGAGAATTCTGCCACTGAGCCACCGTCACACCACCCTTTTCAGTGTTTTTAACAGTTGCTGTATGGGGTAATGCTGACTTTCATAGCTGCAGAACTCTGGCTCTGAGTTTCAGGTCACACAATTACCCAAAGTTCTAGGGAACCACCAGCTTATACACAGAAAGCTCCACCTCTCAGGATTTAGAAATCACAGTTAAAGCTCAGAAAGATGTGACTGCTTTAAGAGCTTTTAATCTAAGAACTTTTACAATAAGCCTTCCCCTGATAACCTATGCTCTCGAATTCAATTCTGAGCTTGCACATTATCATTAGTCCATATTAGTGAGGCATTATAATATTTGTCTTTTCATTCCTGGCTTATTTCACTCAACATAGTGTCCTCAAGATTCCTTCACCTAGTCGCATGCCTCACAACTTCATTCCTTCTTGCAGCTCCTCAATAGTCTGTTGTATGTATACAACACAGATCCCCCTTCATTCCTCAGTTGATGTACCTTTAGGCCACCTCCATCCATTGCAAAAAGTGAACACCATTGCCATGGTGTTTTCTGTTTGTTTGTTTAATGGCCATTCTAATGGGTTTGAGATGATTTCTCAGTATGGTTTTGATTTGCATTTCCCAGTATCCAGTGAGGGTGAGCAACTTTCCAATTGTTTTTGAGCCATTTGTATTTCCTGTTCTGAGAAATGTCTGTCCATTCCTCACACTTTGGGTGTAAGGTCTAGGAAACCACCTCTTATCACAAAGATCCTTAAGACATTTCCCTACATTTTCTTCTAAAAGTTTTATGGTCTTAGCTCTAATGTTTAGGTCTTTCATCCATTTTGAGTTAATTTTTGTATAAGGTGTGAGATATGGGTCTTCTTTCATTCTTTTGGATGTGGATATCTAGTTCTGCAAGCACCATTTGTTGAAAGGCTGCTCTGTCCCTGTTGAGTTGGATTGACCTCCTTATCAAAGATCAGTTGTCTATAGATGAGAATGTCTATTTCTGAACACTCAAGTTGATTCCACTGGTCAGTATGTCTATCTTTATGCCAGTATCATCTGTTTTTTTAAAATCCTACGTGTTCACCTCATTAAAAAAAATTTCATTGTGAAATAGAACATATATACAAAAAAGCAACAAATTTTAAAGTACATTTGAACGAGCAGTTATAGAACAGATTTCAAAGTTTGGTATGGGTTACAGTTCCACAATTTCAGGTAATTCTAGCTTCTCCAAGACACTGGAGATAAACAGAAATATCAATATAGTGATTCAGCTGTCATACTCATTTGTTAAATCCTATCTTCTTGGTTATAACTCCTCCTTCTCTTTTGGTCCTTTCCACAATCTTTAGGGATATTTGGGTTATACCCATTCTAACTTTTTTCATGTTGAAAAGTGGTGTCAACAAACGGCATAGGGGGATGGAGCTAGTTGATGTTCTTGAAAAGACTGGCACCTCTGGGTATCAGGAGTTATCTGGCCTAGGAACCATCTGAAGGTTTTAGGTTTCTGAAAAGTAAACTTAGTATGTGCAGCTTTCATACTCAGATAGAGCCCTGGGTGTTCTTTATGGAAGTCATCAGTGACTTTCAATAAAGTATTTTCAGTAAACTGATTGGAGCAGATCTCAGACCATGATGGGTTGCTGAGTAAATGAAAGAAGAGTTTATCTAGGAAAAGATTTATAAGGAAGGATAGGAAGAGGTAGGAAAAAACAGGAAAGAGAGAAATGGAATCAATGGATGCAGGAAAAAATAAGCACTCTAACTCATAGATATCGTGTGAAAGGCTGAATGTTTATGTAAAGGAGTAAGGCAGGTTGGGGAGGTAGCTGATAGCAAAGGCAAGGAACAAAACTAGAGGCCCAAGTATTGAAAAGAGAGGGAATGTGGACCAAGCAATCTTTGGTTCAACTTCTACTTCTACCTCTTACTAACTGTGTCAACTTGGGGAAGTGATTTAATTTATGCCCATTATATGTTAATACAGAATCTTCAGAAATAAGCAAACACTTTGAAAACACTCTTACAATAAATATAATACATTTCTCAGAGTTTTTTTCTTATTATTTCAATGCGGTCTGATCACATAAGTCCAAAGCACAATTCTAGGAAAGAATCATATAAGGGGACAAAATGATGTATTTCATGTACACAGCTTTTGACAGATTGGCTTTTAAGAGTATCTAGAAGTGGAATAGTAAATGGATTTTATCTTGCATGCCAACGCTGATGAGATGCCGATGGCTGCCTGAAGCACTGGTTGGGAAGAACCATTTTTGAGCAAGAATCTAGGTTCAGCAAGGAATGGGCTATGAATCAAAGTGGCAAGACTTCCCCAGAGAAGTCTCCCCTCAGAAACAACTAATAAAAGTACAAATCCCATTAGACTAGAACTCTGGAGGATGGCAAAGACTGGAGAACATCTCCATAAACAATGAATCAAAGAAGAAGAAAAAAATACTAGAAGAGATCTGTGACTTAGACCTGCCAGTCTGGACTCCTCCCCCTCACTCAATCCCACGTGGCTGAAGAGTCACTCAGTGGCAGCACTGAGGCCCATGCACCTCCTGTCATGGAGACACTCACAGCAGAGAATTAGAACCTCATACCTGTCCTGGCATAAGGACCCAAAGCCATAAGTGTGTGGTGTGCTTGTGCATACAAAGGGCCCCCAGGAGACAAAAGCAATCTGTGGTGGAACTGTTGACAAAATGTGCACACACTGATCCTGGTCTGTAATTGCTAGAGCACCTAAACAAAAAAAAAATGGGCATTTTTGAATGCTGACCTCACCTGGCTTCCTGGAGAAAGACACTCTCATGGAAACAAAAGATTTGTGTGGCAGAACTGTTGGCAAGCACTGCACACACCCAACCCAATCGCTAATTGCTGGAGAACCTAACTGAAAAAAAAAAGGACTTTTTTGAACACTGACCCCATCTGGCTCCCTGGGGCAGGCTATTCTAATGTGCAAATTACTGGAGACAGGAAAGTCTGGGGGTGGGGGGAAGGGGGAAAACTGAACCACTCTAAGGCAGGATGGGCCCCAGGACTGAAAATTTTAATGACAAAGGGGCACTGAGTGGAGGAGAGCAATTGAGCAAATCACAGGAGCTGGGGGAAAAAATCTGCAGAAAAACAAACAGAACAGTCCAGGACTCCCAGAGATAGAACAGAAAAAAAGGAAGCGTTGTCCTGCAGGAGAAACAATTGCACATAAAAGGGCAATCTTAAAATTTGCACCACATGTCCAGTGCAAGAAACAGGTGCAGAAGATCTGAGAACACAGGCTGCTCTAAATGTTCAGTATAAAACAGACCTGGGCAGTGCAACAGTGGCTCAGTGGCAAGAATTCTCACCTACTGAGCTAGAGACCTGGGTTCGATTCCCAGAGCCTGCCCATGCCAAAAAAATTAAAAAACCAGACCAAATGCCAAAGAAGAGTTTTAACACATAGCCAACCTACAATAAAACTCTAGGCAAGAAGGAGAAACTCACTTTCAGAGTTGGCACAACAAAATAATCAAATGCCCAGATATCAGTAAAAAAAATTGCAAGTCATACTAAGAAACAGGAGGATATGGCTCAGACAAGGGAACAAATTAAAACTTGAGGAGATACAGACTTTGGAATAACTTATCAAAAAAGTTCAAACAAATCTCCTAAATCAAGGTGTTGAAGAAAATATAGATAAAAATTAATTAAATATGGACAGAGAGCTAAAGGATATTAAGAGGACAGTGTGGAAACAAAAAAGAAGGATTAGAAAGTTTAAAAAGGAACATAACAGAAATTATGTGGATGTAAAACACAATAATGGAGATTAAAAATACACTAAAGGCATACAACAGCAGATCTGAACAGGCAGAAAAGAATCAACAAAGAAGAACAGATAGTGAAAAGAACAGAAAAAATTGAGTGGTGTCACAAAGTGCACAAACATATGTGTCATAGGTGTTCTAGAAGGAGAAGAGATGGAAAAGGGGTAGAAAGAATATTTGGGGAAATAATGACTGAAAATTTCCCAAATCTCATAAGAGACATGAATATTAATGTCCAAGAAGTGCAATGTACTCTAACCAGGATAAATCCTAACAGAGCTACTCCAAGACACATACTAATCAAAATGTCAATTGTGCAACATGGGACAGAGATCCTGGAATGAACTGAGATTCAGCAAAAGGGACAGAAAAAAACCCTAGAATGAGCTGAGAATTAACATCAAGGGATTGAGAGAATCTTCTCGACCAAAGGGGGAAGAGTGAAATGAGACTAAGTGTCAATGGCGGAGAGATCCCAAACAGAGTCGAGAGGTTATCCTGGAGGTTATTCTTATGCATTAAGTAGATATCACCTTGTTGCTCAAGATGTAGCAGAGAGGCTGGAGGGAACTGCCTGAAAATGTAGAGCTGTGTTCCAGTAGCCATGTTTCTTGATGATGACT